>APFE031510883.1:1063-31230 GCA_000404065.3 Pinus taeda
TCTAGTTCTATTTCTTTTAGCAATTAGATTTGCTTCCACACTCACTGCAACATCTTGCATTTCTGCAAGGCTTTGAGGAGCTCTTTCCCTTAACTGATATGCCATCTCAGCATCAAAGCCATCCAGGAATTTGTACAAAGCGAGGTCAGGTGGAGGTCTTAAATTTTGAAGTATTGCATTGTAAATATTGTTAAATATCGCACAGTAGTCCAGAACTGTTTCCTGAGGTCCTCTTTTGATAGTATCATACTCAAATAGTATGTGTAGGGGATCAGTCTTTTTCTCCCATCTGTTAGTAAATTCCTAGTATAAGGCTTCAGGGTTTAATATAGAATTAGGTGCAAGTGCCCTAAACCAGGTTCTGACATCACCGGTCAAACTCTGGACAAAAATATTCATTCTTACACTCTCATCATCAATCTCATAACTCTCGAAATAATCCTGCATTTTCTTTGTATGCTGTAGGGCGGTGAAGGAGGTTGCACCATCAAAATAGGTGATTTTTGACTGGTAGTCCTGAGGCATATCCCTTGGATTAGCAGGCAATTGTAAGGGGGCATATCTAGCCATGATGATGGGGATAAGCGGAACATCTAGAGCAGCGGGGATAACAGGAACAACCGGGGTAGAAGGAGTAGTAGTGGTAATAGGAGTATGGGATGGAGGCATAGAGGAGCTGCTTGGAGACGGAGGTGATGAACCAGGGGAACTTGGGGTTGACCGAAATAAAACTTTGAAAGGGGTTGGAACACTGCTTGGCTGAACTGTTTCAGGGGTTGCGGCAGTTGTGTCTTATTTTTGCTTTTGTTTTCTAAGGATCTTAGGAATTAAATTTGGATTTGCAAAAACAGCTGGGCTATTTGGATTAGGATTTGATCGTGTATTACGTGTTTTCTTCTTAGGAGCTAGCTTCTACTCTATTTTTTTTTTTTTTTTTTTTTTGGAACTTCACAGGTCGCAACAACACAAGTCGACCGAGACCTTCACAGGTCGGTTTCTTCCTCTGTGGGGCTGCAGACTGATTTAGTTAAATTATCTGAGGAGGTCCCCAGTGGAGTCGCCATTATGTTATCGCTCAGGTTGTCCCTAGGCTCCTGTAGGGATACGGCCGAGGTAACCACAAACCAATCTTTGGATTGCAGGTTCTAGCCCACCTACAATCAGAGAGGACTCTCTCTTAATGATTCAACTTTGTTGATGATTTTAGGCTAGCTTTTTGCTCAGGGGTTTTGTTTGTGTTTGGATGGAAGGAAAATGCTTTCGGGCAGAGAGGCAATTTATGAAGTGATAAGCTTCAAACCATTGGGCATGGAGTCACGGGTTAGGATTATCAGTGTGTCTTTCTGGTCATAAGAAAAATAATGAAGCAGGATAGCTGCTCATAACACAATCCTCAGACTAAAAGGGTGAATGATGTATAAGGAATGAGAGGCACTTAAGAATCTCTCATTTAGCTTAACAAAGGGACAGATGATCGGTATCTAGGGGCAATGAAGAATCCCTGGATAACAGTCTTGATTTAAGACAAACATGAGCCATGTGGAATTCATATTTATGCTTAAATAGAAGAAAACATAAAGAAACAATAGAAATTGAGCATAGAGTGTATTTAAACAAATTCTAAGCTAATCTTTCTTTCTACTATTTAAGAGCGTAATTCATGAATGAAAACAGAGGTAAGAAAAACTTATTGAGTTATGCAACAACACGAGAATTCCACAATCACTCTTCAACCAGTAAACATAGTGAACAATCCGTTCTCCAAAGCTCATAAGCAATCTTTGATTGTAGAAACTTATCAGATATTACAGTGCGAGTCTCCCCCAGAGCAAAATCAGCTAGAGATAGCTTGTTGACAAATCAATCAACCAACCAACCAACCCCCTAATACAGTGTTCAGGGCTGTCTTTATAGCGCAAATATCTCGAACTTATTTATTACAATTGACCTAAGACAGGTCTGCAAAAGAGCTTTCTAAACCTAAACTTGTGCCAAAATTAAGTGCAAGTAAATATCTATTGAAATTGTGTCAGAGGTAGCTGGATCAAAAGGAGTTCAATGTGGCCCTTGGAGCCTCGATGCAGTACTGCTAGAATAACTGTGCTTTCGGATCCACAGTTTTGTTCTGGTGCGAGTTAAATGTGCAATAATCATGATTTGAGAGTTTTGAGTGGCCTCGCCCTCTTTTTTGACTTTGCTGGAAGGTATTAAATTTTCTCCTGCTTTGGGCCGCTGTTAAGATCTTCGCTGATACTCTTTGCCGCTACATTGATTGTCTCCTCCGCTTGCTGATACTCTTTGATGTGTTTTTTCCCTGCTGATTTGATCTGATACTCTTTAATCTCTGTCTCTGGTCTCTTCCTCTCTTCAAATCGGTTTAACTTGGCAAAATTGGGCAATTTTGGGCTTTTTCTGTGCAAAACGGGCCGAGGAATCAAAATATTCCCTAAAGATTCCCCAAAACGGCCTATTTCCCATTTCGCGCTAATTGCGCATTGAAAACTGCCTCCGTTTCTTGTTCCGGAGCTCCGAAGCACGATTTTTCTTCCTGCACGAATTTTCGGTTTTTTCGCTGCTGATGTCAGCATGGCGACAGCAGTACGACGGGTGATGTCAGCATGCTGACGTCAACAGTGCGGTCCCTGGTATAGATGTGACGTGGCAGGGTGCTCATATTTTAATGCGACGCGATGAA
Organism: Pinus taeda; assembly: GCA_000404065.3. NCBI lineage: Eukaryota > Viridiplantae > Streptophyta > Pinopsida > Pinales > Pinaceae > Pinus > Pinus taeda. The sequence continues at coordinate 3,759 of APFE031510883.1, forward strand.
TTTCTTCCGATGCAGTCGCAATATCGCATCGACAGGGAATGAGAAGGTATTTACTTTGGAGATGTGATGCTTGCGACTGTCGATCACCGATATCGCGATATCGCATTGGGCAAAAGGATGGGGCATGACTATGTGGTGAAAATATTTCGATATGGTGACGCGAGATGGCTCACTAGGATCTGTAGAGTGTTAAGGAAATCGGCAAGGGTCTATTGCATTAGCAGATGGTTTGAAGGGGCATCATGAGGGTTCTTGCCTAGTTTCCGACAAACTGAGCAATTCCCGGGGGTGCTTATGGTTATTTTTCAACTAGGGGGAGGGATATTTACATAGGGGATGATTTACATAGTTTTAGTAGGGGGATGGGAAAAATATAGGGAGTTAAATAATAATGTCAGTAGCCAATATGGAGATGGCAAGAAAGCGCTAAGTTTCAGAAATCTTAGGCTTGAAAAGGGGAGATAGAACCTTATAGAGAGAGTAAGGATTCTCTTTGAGTGAAGTAGATCTTCACCCAAGATAATGATATGAAAATGATGAAACTAAGAGGTATGAAGCAGATCTTGACCTCTTCTAGGGAAATTCGTTAATGATTTGGGGAAGATGGAGAAAGGGAGTTAGTTATGCCTGTTTTTTGAGTTTTCTCACGTTGAACTGCTTGGTGATTGTGTCCTGAGTAGAGATGACACCTGAAAACCTGGAACTGATCAGTAATCAAAACTCTACAATCTCAAAACTACCTACCCAGCCTATTTTCCTAACATTTTTTCTTCTTTTGGTTTGGGTGCACTTAGACTTGCAGACCCATCATTTTAATTTTTTCCTTTTTATACTTTCCTATCTACAAGCTACCCTTAGTTCTTCCAAGAGCCCAGATTAAACAGTTGGGCTCCTTTGATTCTCTACCTATCTAAGAATCTGCCAAGATTAAGCTGTTTGGACAGATTTTCATTCTCTATATTCTAAAAACAGGAAATTGAAATCTAGGGAGACCAAGATTAAGCTGTTTGGTCCTCCCTTTAGCTGAAAAATTGTACAAAACTAGAATAACTTTTCAAAATTTGGAAAGCAATTAGATGAACACTGAGTAGCCTTCTTTGCTTGGTGACTGTTTAACAAATATGGAGCATTGCAGCATGCAAAGTATGGCATATTTTGTCTGTAAAAATGTTAATCATGAGATATGAGTAACCTGCTGCAGCAGGAGGCTAACAGTCACTACCTAGGGTATTCTTGTTCTCTCCTTTGAGTGAACACATGGGGAATATCTCTTCTTCCTCTGAGGATTCCTCATTTTCTGTTGCTACTAAAGTGGGCATATCTTCATCACAATTACTAGATGCATAGCTATCTCTATCTTCAAGTGATACACATGTACATATAGATAATTAAGAACCTATATATTTGCATTTATCACACAACAATAGCTTACCTTCTGAGCAATATGATATCCCTTCTAGGACTTCTTCATCATCAACCCGAGTGTGATGAGCAACAACCTTTGCATGTTCTGACTCATTGCTATAGCAACAAGGTTCCTCAGTCTCTTCTTGGGACACATGGCTATCTTCATCATCCAGACATTGCAATCTATCTAGCACTTCTGTTTGTTGGCTTACAATTCCTTACTTTATCAACATCTTGCTTAGACAACACTTTCATGATGACCTCCTTGGATTTTTCATTATGCTCATTTTTTTCTATACTCTCAATGGAGATATACATATCATCATCCCAGAGCACCAAATAGGCCACTATTCCAACCTTCCAGACTTCATAGTTGAAACCATGGGCTGATTCATTTTAGAATGGAACTTCTTCTAGTGTTAGACAAACTTTATTATCCATTGTTTCCCTTTGATCTACCATCTAGTGATTAAATTATTCCTGAATGAACTCGCTATGATACCAATTGTTGGAAACAATGATAATAATGAGGGAGGGTGAATCAGTCTTAGGGCTAATTTTAAACTTGTATGCCTATTTACTTTCCTTATTCAAGATTGACATCCATCCATATAATGAACAACAATATGTAATATGGAAACAACATGAAATCAATGTACAAGCATACACACCATGAGTATCATACACATTAGACACAAGGTTTTCATGTGGAAACCCTTTCGGGAAAAAAATAAAGCTTGTTGTTTCTATTCATGTGAAATAAGAGAACCTACTCTATTACATCAAACTATTTGTGAGCACCCACTCACAAGAAACACCAACTCCCTTTGATTGTTTTCTAGCACCGACTACCAGGAAGCACTAACTCCCTCTTTTTGTAGGCACATTTCCAGCTTACCAGAAGCACCATGTGAAGCACCAACTTCACATATTTGTTTTAAGCACCAACTTTGAACTCCTTGGATTTATGCAAGCACAAACTTGCAGGAGGCACCAACCCCCAATCCTTCTCAAGCACCCACTAGAGAATGGAAGCACCAACTTCCTATATGTAGGCACCAACCCACACACAAATAAGAACTAAATGTTCTTTGTAATTTGGAAGCCACTCTGCCTCATAACAACTTTGTTCTCAACTGACTCTGCTCAGTCTACACACTCTGCAGCAGCCCACTAATATGCTCAATGGTAGTCATTGATCACATTCAATGCAGCTCTTTTCTCTACTCTTCATCAGCAATCCCTCACCTCTCGGCCTCTTTCTCTCCACAATGCACACTCGACCTTTCTTGCAGCACAACAAACCTCCACATTTACTCAAAGCGCATAGGAAACTTTGGCATTTCTCACACAGCACAGGCTCAACTATCAAAGTTACTCACACATCATAGGAAACTACTACCTTTAACATAGAGCACAGGGAACTTTTGGCCTTACACACATTGCAACTCTCAGGGTCTCTTTCCTTTGCATAGGCACTCTTGACAGTTTTCTACAAAACATGCTCTTACTGAGCCTTACACAGTAGTGCACACACTCATAGAGCTTTTCCACTTAGCTCACTTTTGGACCTATGCTTCTTTCCCCCACTTTGCTCATCTAAGCTCATGGGGTTTCCTCCTCTACTACCCCCTAATTGATGTTGTCACTCCTCTCTTGTATTCCCACTGCGTGAGTGTACCTCTGTATGACTCTTCATTATGTTTTTGCATCTGCCTTAATCTCTACCACTGCATTAAACAAGAGAATGGTAACTTGACTATTTTCTCCATACTAAGAATTACTTCTCAGTCCACCTGTACATTCCACCAGGAATAGCCCTCTCTATGAATAAATCTCTTGTCACTGAGGCTCTCCATTTTTATTCATGGTTTCACAATACTTCTGCATGGCTTGTTCTTGGACCATTTCCTCTTTGACCATTTCCCTTGTTAACTTGTCTGAAATATTTTCTGACAGTCGCCATTTATTCCAGTGACCAACTCCTTTGCGCTCTTTTAATCTTCAACTGCCGACTCAACTAACCTTCAATAATCCTCTATGTTTCTATATCAAATCCCTTACACCAAATGTCAATACCAAACCCCAAACATCTCATAACTCTATTGAGAAGATGTTATGATATTACAATATTTTTATTGGCCTTTAGCCCCTTCTCCTTAGCTCCTTATCGCATCTTCACCATAGGACCACTGCCTATGACCATCAGTATAGCACTAAGTTGTTAAGTCCTTTAGCATCATGCTAGGTTGCTTTCTCCTCATGTTATTGTTGTGCGCCTTTGGTTTTTTGGGCTCCACAACCAAGCACCAATAACATCGGAAGCTCTTATTATCATAACTTTTTCAATAACTCATTTAAAGAAGAGTTCTTAAATCTCTAACCTCTTATATGCTCGACAACACTTAGATGCTAATCCTCACTCTACGCCCTTGGCTTTATTAGTTTCCTTGACGAAGTGGCAACACATCAGAGCCCCCTTATCTAAATTTTCTAATTGATAACTATTATAAAGTGTCATTATCCTGAATCCTCCGATCGCTGACTTTCAATATGACATCATCACTGCCATGTGGTGAATCTTGAGTGGTGACATGTGTCACCCAGATATGGCCCATTACACCACCCAATATGGTTAAATATGCCTTCCACATGTCCTATCATACTACCATGTAATGGTGACATCAACAACCACTTGTCTCTTATTGAAGCCAATTAGATCCTGCCATGTGTCTTTATCAGAGCCAATCACATGCTTCCATGTGTCCTTATCGGAGCCAATCATATGCCACCACATGTCCTACTAGAGGAGAGAGAAAAGGGCTTGCCCACCTTTGTTTTTACGACATAATCATTCGTTAATACTCCATTGGAATTCCTTGGTGCTTTTCACGCTATCAACACTTCATATCACAACTTCTTAAAGGGTTCACATGAAGCAGTTCTGATTCTCAAATTGTCGATGTGTCAATATGCCAGTATGCTAGTCCACTGATCTCTAATCCACCGATACACTGACCTCTGATTATCAATGCACTGATATGCGATGCTCTAATGTTACGATGCACTAATATTCTTGACCTTCTATATGCCATCGCCGATATGGATGATGCTCTGATATGTGATTGTTGATATGCCTGATGTCGCTAGACCTTTGATATGCCAATACACCAATGTGCCAATTTCCAATTGTTGATTCACCAATGTGCGGATCTCCGATATGTCAATATTATTTCCTATTTAAGGCTTCAAATCCCTCAACCTTAGCAAGCCATAACATTTGAACCAGTAATCCATTTCTAGGCTTCTGCATATTGTTGGAATGCTCATTGAGAGCATCTTCCAATAGACAGGGTTTGATGTAGTATTAGATCCCATATTCTACCTCTAATATGGCTTTGAACTCTTGACATTATTCTGCTCCTTAAATCTCTAGACAACGGGAATCACAACCACTAAGGTGATCCTCTGCATGAATCCTGAAACTACCATGGACTTCCATCTAGTTCATCACTGTAATCATCAGTTTATGGCTTCTCCAATAAGCCCACTACTGTGATGATTCTCCACATGAAGCCTACAACTACCATGAGATTTCTCCCAAGCACACAATCATAATTTTATGGCTTTTCTGCTAAGCTTACTGCTATGATGATTCTCTACTTAAAGCTTGTAACTATCATATGAACCCTTTTGAGCCATGAAAAACCATGGGATTCCTCCTAGGCCATCACTGCCAACATCTTCTATGATAAGTTTCCAAGCTAGTCTAGTTGACATCAATGCCAACACTCCTGCCAACAGTTAGGAAATGACAACTGCCCAACACATCACCCCACCATGACTATTGACATCAATGCGAACACACTTGCATATGCCTTCACTAGGCTACTAGCCATCCAAAAAATGCAAATTGTCCAATAATTGGTGCTATTTAAGACCCAAAAAAGTACTCCATTTTGTTGGGAAAGGGAAATGTTATAAATTTAGTCAAAATTAACAATTACGTTTTTGTAACATGTCATTGCAAAACAACATGACTAGAAAGAAAATAATTGGAAGTTACAATGGTCTAACAAAATTTTAAGCAATGAAAGTTAAACACAAACCAAGCCATACTTGAAAAACATGAGCTTGTTCAGCCTTGTCGCATTATCGAAGAATATGTAAAGTATTTGTATCATTACCCTTCCACCCTTCTGATGTTGCACAAAGCTTTGTATATGTCCCCAAACTATTTGGACTGACACTTAATGATACATGCTCAATTTTGGAATTAATTTTTCTGAAGCTTGTATAGAATCCCCCATTCTAATTGGAACAAAATATTCATCATCAAGTTTGCACTCTTTTTCTTATTGAGGTGCTCCTAACAATGCCTCTATTACTACATTAACCATGTGATTCTTAGAAAAAGCACACCCATAATTCTCGAATAATTCAGGGTCTTCCAACCCTGATCCTGAATTTGCAACCCTAGCATGTCTTTTAACATCTTGTTTGATTCTTGAGTTACCCTTTCCAATCCAATTTCAACAATCAGTTCCTCATCCCTTTGACAACCCAATGAGATCTCTTGTAGAGGTAATACAACATCTTTCCCTGAATGTGTCTCTAAATCTACACCTTGATGTCCAATTGTTCTACCTTTAGTTTCAGTAAAATAATTATCTAATGTCTTGGATTTTAGATTGCATCTCTCCCCATGACGATCAACAAATGAATGAACACTATCATCAACAATATCTTCAGTAATAACTTGAGCTTGATGCATGTTTCTATCTTCTCTATGAGTTAAGGAAGAAAACATTTATGAGTTCACTTTACTGACTAACATCTCTGTATCCACTCTTTTAATGTTTGTTTGGCTTAAAGACTAGCTTCTGAATTGGAAGAGTTTGCATTATTAGTCACCAAACGTGGAGTATTTTCATAATGTCTTATATCATTCTTCAAACCATTGTAAGGTCCTTCAAGACAATAATCATTACTAGGTAAATAATTGGATTTGAAAGCCTCTGCCTGCAAATCTTTCCAATTATCATTTTATTTTCTACTAGAGCACTTGAATGGATCAAGGGACCTAGAAGATAGTTAAACCTTACAATCGTGAAACAATTTTCCTGAGATATCACATACATTCTTAGTGCCCATAGTATGAGAGGATGTAGCCTCTTCATCACTAGTAGGATGGCTACCTTGAGAGTCATTATTGAATTTCAATGTATATTCTTTTTGGTGAAGATCTCTAGAGATATCTCTCTTTGCAAAGGTGTCACTAGCTGAAGTGTGATCGCAGTCAATCGAGGCCATTTTCTGTCTTTTAGGATCCAAAATAGTAATCCAATTGTGATCCTTGTGAAATCCTATTCATCCATGAAAGATAAAGGAGAAATGGAGAAACTTTACATTGAGCTCTACCTTTAACCTCTTTCTCCCAAGAGATATTCAACTAAGCTTAGAGGGGAAATCCCATTGATCAAACCATGTCCTTGCAAATGAGAGATCTCTTCCTTTATAAGCCTTCTCCTCAAAAAATTTAGAATAAAATATTATTGAGTAATTTTTAGATCCATGAACCCTTTGGAAATAATAATATTAAATAGAAAAGAAGGTCTTGAACCCTCTTTCAAGGTAGGTGCTTCTCATTAAGGGTGTAGAGATACAACATATAGTTCTTGATTTATTATTTGTTGCCACATCCGTCACCTTCTGATCTTGAGCACTCCTAAAGAATGATCATCTAGTAGTTTCCTATTTCCAAAATAACAATAGAATTAAAAAATTTGGAGTGCTCCATTAGAAATGGTCAAATGTGGTTAGGGTTTTGAGGCGGAAGATTTGACGTCGATGCAACTCCCTTAATATTTATTAGAATATTTATTATGACCAAAATGTGGAAATGTTGTAGCCACTCTACATCTTTTGGCATTGGTTTGGTCGTAATATGGGCACTCGATCAAAATATATCTACCCTTATTTGGAAATAAGGCATAAAGGATATTCTTTGAATGTTCTAAATGGACCACTACTCAAAAATATCACCATCCTTCATGCCATGGGTAATGTGAATGCCAAGTGTCATCTTCTTGACTAGGGAATTCCTCTTATTTTTTATGTGTGACCCTTGATTATGCCCCAAAAACCCTCACATGTGTTGCAAAATGATGTGAATTCCTTTCTTAAAGAGTCTTTGATGACTATGGGAGGGTTTCTAGGTGACCTATATCAACATTAATGAAGGGTGGTCTTTGAAATCCTCTTTGTTTCCTTTTAGATGATGCCCAAAGACCACAAGAATGACAATTCATTCCTCACATTTGTATAAATACGTCATGTGATGTAAGATGAACCCAAGTAGTGAGAAATGCCTTCAAATATGTAACGTTTCCTTAAAAATTGTGAAGACATCATGAAGACACCTTCGAATGAAGAAATAGGCATGCCCAAAGGTGGATCCATGTTACATGTGCAACCTTGCCTCTAAATATGTGAACTCAACAACAAAACATACCTCCAAATATGTGAATATTCCTCAACATGCAAAACAAAAGGCAAGCACATTGAATTTTCATCACCACCTCTCAAGTAATGACTTATATCACGCTCCAATGTTTATATATGCTGGTGAAATGTTGCTGAAAATTTTCCTCTTAAAATGAAAATTGGAATTGCAATTTTGGTGTTAACAAGACTAATGCACCATGCAGAGAGAGAGAACAAAAATATTTTGAAGATGCATAGTTGAACTCGTAGACCTAGACTTGTCTGAAGGCATATTTTTCATAGCCCTAAAGGTTGACATAACAAAGGGCATAAGAAATGGACTAAGGTTTGAGGTATTTTTATCATTATCTTTTCATAGACAAGCACAAGTAATTATATACAGAAAATCTCTATTGATTGGAAGTATCATATCTTCCAAGTCACAACATTCCTAGATAATGTTTTTTGTGTAAAAAAATAAAACAAAAGAGAGAGAGAAGAAAAGAAGAAAACAACAATAAAAGGTTTGGATGAAAACCTTTATGAGGCATCTGAGGCCAACTCTTGGGTTGGAAACCTCCCTGAGGTAGCCCAAGAGTAAAGAAAAAGACAAAATAAAGATCCCTAGGTAAAAACCTCTCTTGAGGTGCTCAGGGTAGGCATACATGTTGAAAACCTCTCCTAAGGCACCTTGTGTGTCTTAAAAAACAAAAAAAGAAAACAAAGCAAAAAATGAAGAATAATCTCAAGGCATGGATCCACAACATGTCTGTCAATTATTTTTGTCATTTTGTAGGTTTGAGGATAGTGGAAAATTCTAGAGCTATAGGGCTAGCATCCTCAATATTCTTTCCACTTCTCCCACCATGCACTCCATATCCTCCATCCAAACCCATGTCCTCACCACTTTCCATCATCCCAATAGCTAAAAATTCAAATTTCAGCCCCTCTCTGGATTGTTATAGGAAGACTGTAATTGCTACAGGAAGATCCTGTAACACTACAAGAGGACCTCGAAAGACTACAACAAGATAATCCAAATGAAAATACCACCAATCATGACCTTTCCAAAGGTAAATGAAGTTCTCCCACTTTGATCCACCATCCATCCATCATTGATACATCCCATTTCACGAGAAAAGTCAATATCTATCAAAACCAACCCTCCATTTTGTGTCATCATTAAACATTTCTTGAAAAACACAGACCACATCCTCACCATTTTCACAAACCTACACTACTCAATCAAATCCCTAACATCATTCTCCAAGCCTTCTATGCCATTTCTCATCCCTCCCATGTACTTAAAAGACCTTGGAAGAGAAGAAAATGGTTGCTTTCTACAGGAATAAAACCTCCTCTTGTAGCAGCGTGTGTAAGCATTATAGAAAATCCAAAATCCTAGCTTTTCATTTGCCATCTAGTATAGGGGATAATACCAACTCATGAGGTACTTTGTAGTAGCCATACCACTCCAAGCAAGACTCTCCCTCAGCAGTAGCAGTACTTGGGACATCAACAAATGACTTACGCACATAGCAACAACAACAACCAAATACCATGAGGAGTAGAGAAGATATATAGAGGAACAAAAAAACATAGCAAGACAACTCCCTTGGAGATAGTAAAAATGCCCAACACTCCAACATACACACCCGTGCATAAGTCAATCGTGAGGTAGGTAGAGGTATGCCAACCTCTCATCTCCTCCCTATGTGTAAATCATGAAAAATGTATGAATATTGAGAGGAGGTCTTTTTATAAGCTGGAGTTGGATAGTTAACTTGGCCACCCTCGGTTGGTAAACAAAAGGCTATTATGATCCCTCATGCAACATGGAGGTGTCACATCAGTCAAGATTAGATCAGAGAGAGTGGTTGGTGATTACGAGGGACAAGGGAATGATTACTCCAGGTGGAGACAACAGTCCAAAAGACGAAACCTCGTGCCTCTTTCAAGTCATCACAACACTCCGAGCCCTAGCCAAAAGTGGAATATAATGTACCGAGTCTCTAATTCTCTTACAACTATGCTCATTTAAAAAACAATTAAGGTGAGGACTAGTTTAGGGAGCCATCGAGGATAATCGAAACCCACTCTGCCATTTATATAGGAGGAAGCTACAAGAAGCCTACAAATGCTACAGGAAGCCTCAAAGGGTGAAAGAACATTGCCAAGAGTCAATTTGGTATCCAATTATCCTTATCCTAGGCCATGTGGTAAAAGGAAAGTGCACCCTCTTATTCATTTGTCAATAAATTTTATGCTGGTGCACCCTGAATTCTAAGGGAAATATTAGTCATTTTGTGAATTGAATGAACTTGTCTAGTTGTATAATAGAGGGATTATGATAAATTGGCATCAAGTAGGAATTACAACCCTCTACTTCCACTGAATTAAACATCAAAGCTATTACAGGAAGCATCCCTCCTTCACCTAGTTAAAAGTTGAGGAAACAAATGGGAGGGGGATTCAATAGAAGGGATCCTATAGACAATAAAAGAACTCATCTTCGCCCTCATGTATTAGACATTTTTAGAAAACATTTGTGGCTAGGATTATTTGAACTATTGAAGGGATAATTTTTTGACATTACATATGAATTTGAAATTGCCCTAAACTCTCAGACAGGAGTCAGTGCCACCACTGTGATGAGGGCATTAGTTATTTCAATTACTCCTCAGCTAATTAGTAGGGTGACGACACTTGCCCTAGTGATCCAATGGAGAAGAGAAGACAAAACCACCAGTATCATTGTCAAAAAGAACTTCTTCACTACTAATGAAAAACCTATTGAAGGTAATAATGGAGTTAGGAATGAAAGCCTACCCTATCCCTCGGATGAGGTGGGATACCATATCCTAAAATACATCTCCTCTTAAGGAAGGTTGAGTGTAGTCTATGGCTACCATTTTATATTACTCGATGAACTAAGGTTTCAAGTAGAATTTCCCCTAGCACAAATACTCAGTGTACCATATTTCCTCCTAGAATCCATCAAGGACATGAGCCAAAAGTTGAGAGAGAGCAAGCACCAACACCTAGGCCACCATGGCCTCATCAAATTGATAGTAGTGTATGCTTTCAATAAAATAAGGATCTCTGTCCTTTGATCCAAATTCATGGACATGGATAGAGAGACCTTCATTGACACTCAAAACCTCACACCAAGTGATACCCCAACCTCTAGTGCTAGAGGGAGAGAGGCGAAACAATAAGAAGAAGAGGCAGAGGAAGAAGAGGAAAGAGAGACATAGGTGAAGAGGGCAAAGGAGGAAGAGGAAAGAGACACATAAGCAGAGAGGGCAGAGGAAGAAGAGGAAAGAGAGACAAAGGTAGAGAAAATAGAGGAAGACCTTGAAGAAAAACTACAATAAAAGAAAGATGAAGAAGAAGAAGAGGAGTAATAGGAAAAAACAAGACCTAAGAAAGCTATTGAATCTAGAGAACAGAGGGTATCCCTAGATCAAAAAAAATTGTCTCTGTGACCTAGAGAAAAGGAGGTAGTTACCACCTCAACTACCTTGAGCACACCAGTCAAACCAAAAAAGAAAAGGAAAAGGAAAACTCCCCTATACTTTAAAACCAGAAAAAGCACCAAGATTAAGCAAGGAAGGCCTCAAATTCCCACAAAGGCCCCTTATCACAATTAAAGTGTCCCCAAGTAAAAAATAGGAGGTAGGGCCCAATGAAAGGAAAGTTTAGGAGGTCACCTCTCCAGAGAACATCTCAAAGTCTCCTATAGCATATATAAGGAGGCCCACCACTAGATCAACCTTCTCTAAACAACCCAAGACTCCTACCACCCTCCAACAATAGGGAAAGGGAAGGCTACATGAAAAACAGAGTGTGCTACAAGAAGAGCAGAAAGTGCTACAGGAAGAAGAAAAGGTGCTATAGGAAGGGAAGAAGGTAGCACAACAACTATAAAGGGGGGAGGTTCCCCAAAAACATTTGAGAAGGATTGTCCAGAGCTACAGGAGCCTAGTCCACAACCTAATTTGAGCTCCTATTACATTTTCATTGAAGGAGGGAGAGTTATTTCCCAAAAGTTTGCAATGCCACTTTTCTTTGAACTTGAAGTAGAAAGATGAAGAACCCACAGTTGGATGCATATCTCTAAATAAAAAAAGGTGGAAGATTTGGGCCTTATGGAAGAAAAGGTCCTTGAAATGGGAAAAGAGATGAGTGAGCTTAGAGAAAGAGAGACCACAATGAGGGAACAATTGCAAGAAGAAAATAAATGGTTGAGGAATATATTAAAAGAGAAAGAAAGACAAGTGGACATAATGGCAAGCCTCTCCATGGAGGTACTATAGTGCAGAAAACCATCCAAGTCTTATGCAGTCTTTCTCAAATATTAGTGGATTCTGTTCCAAATCAAGACCTTAGCAAAACATGGATCCATGCCACTTTAGGACTACAAACAATTCATTGAGTTTTGTGACCAAAGTAGCATAGAATAAATAGCCAAATTTGCTAATTTCTACATGCATAACCTCATCTTGACTAATATTAATGTTTGGGATCCCAATGCAAAGTTGGGGGAAATGCCACTAGTGGCCCTAGCATCCTGCATGACTCATGAGGCGAGAGCTAAGGAGGTAAATAAAGTGATGGAAAAGGAAGAAAAATAACCACTCTATATTAGGGCAGAGAAGATAACCACAATGGTTATAGTTAGTACTCACAACATCGTCTCCAATTATGTTGATCTAGCACCTAAATACCCTACCACCCAAGAATAAGCCATCTCACATTCTGAAGACACACTCAGGTTGTTAGGAACAAAAATCCAGGAAGCATGCCAGAGAAGATGGAATTCCTTACCCAATAGTCTCCAAATTAGGGAGTATCACTCTCCTAAAATGTTGAGAAATGCATTGGAAAGGACAACCATGTACAAAAGAATCATGTAGAGATTAAAAATCAACTATATTGGACTCAAGCTCAGTCCACCTTTGCTGTTAGGTCTACAGGAAGAAAGGAATTAAGAAGAGGAAAAGAAGAAGTGGATAGTCATAGAGAGGGATGCAGACTTCTATCCTCAAGAAGGCACACCATCTGTAGAACCTTGGGATATTAGAGAGGCCACTAGGGCTATGAAAGACATTAACATAGATGACAGAGTTGCTCAAAGGATGAACAACAACTTCAGTAGGGGGTGATGATGAGGCTCATCAATAGGTATATCATAAGGTTGACAACGCCATCCTCTAGCTTTAAAATTATCTCTTTCTCACATTTATTTACAAATTTTATTATATTATTTTTAGTGTGAGGGGTAAAAGATGTGTTGTTATGTCGTGTGGCCTAATATGTTTTAAATGTAGAAATTGGAGCAATTTTGAGATAATTTGAATGCAAGAGATCGGAGTAGGCAATAGGGAGAGATTTTAGGAGATTGTCCACCTCCTTAACTCCTTCAATCAATAAAGAATCACCACTTTATCTCTCATCAACTCGATGTAATTGGAAGCCAAGCAAGATGAGGTCATTGACAGCCAAGGTAGTGCAGTTCAAGGAAGATCTTAATCCACCTTTCTCAAGCTTGGGAGACAAACATCTCTATTTTCAAGGAAGTTGTTGATAGCTATCCTTTTATATAAATAATCAAGCCAAGGAACTCATTACGATTAGAATTTTGGTTGTAGATAAGAAGCTATTGAGCTCAAGCACTTGCGACTACTATTTATTATTATTATGTGATTTATTTGACAATTCTGTAATGATAATGAGAAGTTTCTTGTTGATCCATCACTGAGTTAATCCATAGGGTTGAAGCTCTTAGGTTTGGGCCCAACCGCAGTAGCCTAGGTCCCTCATATGTATCGATATTTCTTATAGCTTAGAATTTTTTATTAGTTGTTTCATCTTAGTAGAATATAGTCCCTCAAAAAGTTTTTTACTGTGGTCGTGTTGTGCTATTCAACAACGCCCCATTTATTAATAGTAATAGTTATTATTACATTAATAAATGGGGACCCTTTAAAAAAAATACTTCCAAAAATAAACTTATCATTTAGGCATTTTTCTTATTTAATTTTGGAATAAAGCAAGATATAAATCGAACCCCCTTTTCAAAAGAACTACTAAATGTTTTCCTTCTCACATTTCGCATGATTAAGCATCATCAAAAACCTTGCTAACCCACCAAATCTAGTGAAAAATAATTAAAATAGGACTCCATGGTTTATACCTCGAAACTATCATATTTTTTACATAAACAAGGTCCTAAATCTTTTCTCGTCAAAACCAAGTCTCACATCACATATCGCTATTTATGAAGGGCCGGCCTTAAAAGGTTATCTCAAAACAAGCGAAATGCGAAATTGCATTGGCATCATAACCTTTACAGCATCACATTTCGAGTATTTAAAAGAACACCGCAAAATTACCATCAATTGATATTGCAAAATGCGATCAAGACCCAGACCCACTTCTTGGATATATTATGAACAAATGTTTAGTTACGTTGCTTATTAAAAAAGGTCTTTAGATAGAAAAACCTGACAAGTAGCTATGTTTTGAGACAATAAATGAGTGGCTTCCATCTCGCATAAATGCAAGGGAGGGTAAGAAAAGCAAAAAGGCATAATGTGATATTGTGATCTGCGATATTGCTTCACAAATTGCAAAATCACCATTATCGCAATTCAAACGCTTGCTAGCCTAGAAGCTTTCTTCCCGACTTACAATGCAGACATTTATGAGCAGTAAAGCTAAGAGATAACAAAGCATTAGTGGGCATTTAGTAAGAGTTAACTGTATTTATGTCTAAAAAGCCATTTAACATGATATGATATCTTCTTACGTGCGTTCGAATTAAACGCCTTTCTTGTCACCTTTAAAAGTTATCCACATTATTCCATTTCATGTTCATCGTCATCTTTGTGTATCTGCTAACTATTGTTCTTCACTTTCACGGAAAATCCACAGAGAAAATCGTTGGGATCAATGGTGAAGAAAAGCAACGTACTCATCTCTGAGAAATCAGAAATGACTCCTCTATTTACGGATACTACATGCAGCAGAGAGGGAGGAACCTCTACATGGGAAGCCATGTATAATATACTAGAAGAAGAGCAACCAAGGATTCTAGAAATGAAGGTCATAGTTGACCAACGTGATTCCTCAGACACCTCCATGTTTGAGACATCATGCTCATTTTTTCATCGCATAGTTGCACATCCAAAGATAATCCCTTATATAGACATGGTTAAATGGGTTATTGATGAAGTCAACATCTCAAATAGAGAATAGAGAATTGAAGACAAGAAGCCAAGAGGTTATGGGATATTTTACCCCAGACAACATGTGGCTTATGTGCCACCTACCAGTGCCACAAGTCATCTACAATAAGCAGTTCATTGAGAAGTTTGCCAAAGAGAACGAGGACCCAACATACTGCACCCAAACCTAGTCAAATAATGAGGTAAAAATAAAAAAAGCAAGAATGGTATGTACTCTACTATGTCTATTTGTCCCCCTCAGAGTTATGCAGCAGCCATGATATGTAGACTATTTGGCAAACCCAATAGCACTAAATTCTCCCCAGAATGGATGCCATTAATAGATGCAGCCATAAACATAAATAAAATGAATTGTGCACAAATTTTGTTTGATAATTTAGTAAGAAAAATAATGGAGTATAGAAGGAAAAGAAGTGTTACTTTGAGGGTTTACCCTACAATTTTTATGAGTGCCTATGTAATGGATGCAATTTGTTTTGGTTCAAAATTTCCTGTCATGGGATGTAAGTGCACTTTCCAAAATCCACTTCCCATTCGCATATGCCATAAAGACTTGTGGGAATCTCAATTTCGACCACATTTTTACAAAATTTGTCATGGAGTAATGCTCCATATCTACAAACAGTTTTATAATCGATATGCCCCTAGGATTTCCAAAGAAGCCGAGGTAGATATCCTCCCAGTGGCTAGATGGTTTGGGGAGGAAAAATTCACGTATATCAGAGTATTTGGCAGCGTTACCACCCCTCATGTCCTCCCATACTATGTTCAAGACAAATTGATGGCTAGAGAGATAGCCAATCAAATAGCTAGTGAGGGAGGGGTGAGCAAGACATAAAAGGAAGCAAAAAGGTGATTTGGCCTACATTCCCTTTACAGTGTGGAGCATTCGCATTACACAACCTGGGGCATGCATTCAAATAAGAAGAGGTTATGTTATCTTTACAGTTACCTAAATTCCCACGAAGGCAACATGAACCATTCGACACTGTCAAAGACTTTACCACCAAGGTAAAAATAAATATAATCAGTAATGAGGAAGATGCATTTGATGACATATTTTTATAGAATAACACCTTCACAGTGGTGAAGCATATGGAACAATTACTTTTTTACTGTGAAGATCATGAAACCTTTTACGAGTACAAAGAAAGGCGGCCAATGAAGGTCCCATTGGACCAATTATTGATTGAGCCAATAAGGGAGCCTACCCCCTATGTAAAATTCTAGAAGGAGATTTCAAAGAAAATTCTAAAATTGATTCTGGAGTAGAATCTGAAGAGAAGTCTACTAGGGAGTCAGAAAATTCATCAAAAAATGAGAAAAGAAGAAGAAGGGAGTCGGAAAAAGATACAGCCCAATCTACAGAAAAGAAAGCTGAGCAAACTTTAGATAGCAAATAGGTTGAAATCCATTCCACCTCCACGCAACCAATAAAACCCTTGGTGATTGATTTAGAGGAAGAATGGGTCAACTTTAATAAAAGGCTCCACATAGAGGAACAAATGCCATAGTTTCAAACTCCACAACAGAAAGCAACTCAAGAAATTACAGCAAACAAGACTGTAAATAATCAAGAGGTAGAGCACATCCCTGTTACTCCCACCTTTGAAATTCTTTTAAGAATTGAGGGGATTCCCCCTCTACATGTGTTTTACAGCCCATAACACAAATCAGTTGTTAAAAGACAGGGGAAGAAAAGGAAGTTGGATTCTACTATTGTTACTACCCCAGATAATGAACTGATGGATGTTGTCTGGAAAGACTCACCCATCGACCCATCTGCCAACCTTACTAAACTGTCATGGTTTGCAGGTGTCTATGCTACAATGACCATCGATAAAGCAACAAAGGTGCAAATGTTGCATAAGGGAAAAGAAGCTAAAATTTTGTCACTTGAACAACAATTACAACAAGCAAAATCTTACCAGCAAGCAGAGACACAGTTAGCTAAGCTCCAACAAGAGTTCAAGCAGATGCAACTAAAACATCAAGCCAACTTAGTAAAGAAGGAAGCACAAATACAAGGAATAATTGATCTACATAAAGATGATCCAAAAATTGAATAGTTTATTAGATATCATTTTGGGATTCAACTGCGTTAGGTAAGTCATTCACGTATGACCATTTCCATGAGAGGTAGTCGTAACTGACTAATTTCTCATGATTTTTGAATAGTTCATTTAGCACTCATTGCATCGGGTGATGCTCACAGGGGTGAAGAAGTGGGATTGAAACTAGTGAAATGTTGAGAACGAATCACATAGCATCAATCATCACTTAAATTCAAAAAGAGTCAAGGGATCTCTACTTGAACGGTTCATGAGGCACAATACTTGCTAAGGTTTTGCAAATGGGGTAGCAAGCTAAGTGGGCTTGATTGTGGTAAAACTCCATAGTTAAGCGCGCTTGAGCCAGAGGAGTTCTGGGATGGGTGACCTCCTGGGAAGTCCTGGTTACCAGGTGCAAGCCCCGGAAGTGATGATTGATGCTATGTGATTCGTTCTCCACATTTTACTAGTTTCAATCCCACTTCTTCACCCCTATGAGCATCACCCGATGCAATGAGTGCTAAGTGAACTATTCAAAAATCATGAGAAATTAGTCAGTTACGACTACCTCTCATGGAAATGGTCATACATGAATGACTTACCTAACGCAGTTGAATCCCAAAATGATATCTAATATAATGCACTGCGTAAAGCCCCATACTTGAATAGTTTATTACTGAAGTGCTTGTCCTTAACTCCCAACTGATGCACCAAAAGGAACTATTATGCCAGAAGATTCCGCAATGGAATTCTTACTGTGAAACAAGTGACAAATTGACAAGTCAAGTCGTAGAAATGAGACTTGAACATGTTGAAATCTTGAAAAAAGTCTCCGCAATGGAATTCTTATTGTGAAACAAGTGACAAATTGACAAGTCAAGTCGTAGAAATGAGACTTGAACATGTTAAATCTTGAAAAAGGTCTCCGACTTCATCACCTGGGAGAATTCAGAAGATGGGAGAAAGGCTAACCTACCTAAACTAGAAGAGTCACACAAAGAAATCTTATTTGCAAACTAGGATTCTCGACTTAAAGAGGCAGAAAAGGCAACATCAGACACAGAAGCAGCAACAAACAGTGTTATAAAAAATATTAACGAAAATTTACATAGCGCCAACCTTCTGGCAGAGTCCATTCCATGTTTTCTTCCTAATGTAAAATAGCTTGAACTACAGTGGAGGCAAGCAACAAAAGAAAAAGCAGAAGCAATTAGGCAAACTACCATGTTAAACTGGGAAGTATATTGGCGACATTTAGTGAAACCTCACAGCCAGTGGATGACCCTGCGATGCCTAACCACTTCTATAGAGAAAATGATGCCAACACTTACCGAAGTCATGTTCACTAGGCAGTTGAAAGTTGAAAGCGGCCAACCAACACAGCTCAAGCCCATGACAGACATTTGCGATCTAAAATATCAAATGCAGAAGAGTTAGTCACATGCTCATTTCTATTTTTGTTTTATTTTGCATAATTTGAGGAAGGTCTTTTAAACCTTTTCAACTATTTTTGTAATAATCTATTTTTAGTTTTATAGTTTAGTATTTAAACCCCTCTCATGCATTTAGAAAGGGATCGAGAAATTTTATCAAAAGCAATCTCCAAAACATGCACTTCTGTCCATTTTAGGAAGTTCTGGTGAAACTAATGGAACATGATTTATTATTATCTTATCTAGAATCTTCTACTGAAATTGCGCTTTTCTACTCTTAGATGGTGTTGGATGGATTGAAAGTAGATCAATATTGCTGAAGCACATGAGTAGGACGTATTATAAATGGTACTTTTATCTCGTAATTCTCTTTTACTTACGTATTAAGCAATAATTTCTCTTCAAGTTGTTTATGTATGAAAAAAATTTGAATCTTGGTTAGCATTATTGCACTTCTGTATGATGATGACCTATATTTTATGTTGAATACATGAATAATTTCTTATGTGAGTGTTGTGTTGTACAACAACCCCCCCATTTCATAAAATTCTTATACAAAATCATGATATGAAATGGATCCCTTCTAAAATAAACTTAGATGTATAAATAAATTGGTATTAACCCATCATAAGAAAAACCCTTATCAAAAGGCTTAATGTAAATGAAATATTTTAAAAGCCTTTTGAAAAGAAATAAAGTGTGGCTTTAAAACTATTATAAAACTCTTCATTATTGCTATAAAGCAATTAGAAGATCGCATATCGCAATAACAAGGGAAACATATATAAAGACACATTCATTCACTCCGATCCGAAAAGCATATCACAATCGGATAACGACAAAAGTAAATGCCAAAGTAGCAACGTAATAGAGCCTCCTAAATTCTTCGATGTGATAAAGCGTATCTCCATCGGCAATCGGCAATAACAAGTCAACACATGATTAAAGGCACACTCGAATCCTCCGATGCGATAAAGCATATCGCAATCGGTGATCGGAAAAGACAAGGTAATAAAACCCGAATCCATTCCCCGATTGTGATGCATTAATAAGGTGCATATCTCAAGAACATATTTAAAAGGGTTGCATGCATTATATCACCTTTCGGTGATCGGAGATGTTTAAAACAAATATTAAAGCCTTTCCTTTCATGTTACCGATCACCGATTTGCGATTTACTTCTGATTATCCATCAAAGAAATCTAAGCCATGCTTGAATGAATCATTCAGCATATAAA
The DNA here is from genome assembly GCA_000404065.3 of Pinus taeda. Taxonomy (NCBI): domain Eukaryota; kingdom Viridiplantae; phylum Streptophyta; class Pinopsida; order Pinales; family Pinaceae; genus Pinus; species Pinus taeda. Next base: position 23,627 of record APFE031510883.1, read on the forward strand.
CGACATGATGGACATTTAAAACCTCCTTTACCACGATTGACAGGTTAAGCGGCTAATCAATGAAGCAATTAAGGGTGGATCTTTTAATTAGATTTTATCCGCGACAAATTGATCATAGTCCATTATCACCTTCTAATCGAAGTAACTCTTTTTCATTTTCATATTGGTCTATGACAACATTTCTCTGTATCACGATTTTTCCCATCGCTTGTGCAGAACTCCATCAAAATAAGAAATTTGAAACAAATGGGAAAGAAATCAAAGAAATCTACAGCAGCGATTCCTATAGCAGTAGTGCAGCCAAACAAGGATCCCGGACCAAGCAAAAAAGGGTTAATTTCAGACAATACGTGCCTCAGCCTTGGAAATACTAGTTGGGAGAGCATTTACAATTTAATCGAAAGAAAGGAGCCTGAGGAAATACTAGAAGAAGCCACAGCTGACTCAACTAACAAATTGTAAGCATCCCTCAAAGATTTAGCTTGTTCATATTTGCACAGAATAGCAGCACAAGAAAAAATCCTCTCATATACTGACGTAATGAGATGGGTGGTAGAGGAAATTCCAGTCTCGAACAAGACATTTTGTACAATGGACGAGAGGATATTCGGCTCATTTTAGCCCAATGATCTAATGAAAATGTATCACTTGCCTCAACCTGAAAAGCGGTACAACAAAGCCTTCCTGGAAAAATTTGCAAATGAAAATGAGATAGAATCGGCCCCAATTAAGCAGTGGAGACATAATCCTGAAAACCATAAACACGAATCATTAAGTAAGTACTCTGTGGACACGTTAGCTTCTCCTTACTATTATACCAGGGCTATGATGTGTAGAATGTGGGGGATACATGACTTTGATAAATTCACCATTGAAATGGTCCCTTTAATGGAAGCGGCAGTCAATAGTTATGTGATGGATTGGGCAAACATTTTGTCTGACAAATTAGCCACAACATTTCTTGAATTCAAATCAAATTCACACAAAACTACCAAGACCATTCCCCCTTTTTATTACAGTGCTTATATTATGGATACTCTCTTTTTTAACTCTGAATATCTGTTACTTGGATGGAGATGGACTCCCCAGGACCCTAAGCCAATCCATATTTATCACCAGATGTTATGGAAAGCTCACTACAAAGATCATTTGTACAAAATCTGTAATGGTTTTGTCCTGCCTATCTATTATGCTATTTTTGATAAGCCTGCCCCTAGGATTTCCGAGGAAGCAGGGATCGACTTGAATACAGTAGGTAACTGGTTCTGAGAAGACAAGTTCACTTATATAAGTCCTTTTGGTAGCCTTACAAAACCCCATGTCCTTCCCCTATATGTTCCCGATAAACTGTTAGCTCGGGAATTGGCCTATCAGATAACAACAGAAGGGACATCCAAAACCCTTAGAAATTCTAAGAAACAGGTATGGCCTACATTTCCTTTAAGATGAAGTGTTTAAACTCTCCACGATTACAAAAATGAGGAAAAGGAAGCAGAAAAAACACAAATCCTCAATCTTGCAAAAATTCCCAACAGACAATATGATCCAAGAAAAGTTTCCTATAATGTTCTTGAACAAGCCAAACTTACAAAGTTTGATCATCAAAAGGATGACTTTGATGACCTGTTTTCCTCAGAAGAATCATTATTTCAGCTGAAAACATTGGCTAGGATCAAGTATCAATATGAGGGGTTAGAAGTGTTCAATAGGCTCAGAGAACAGATGTTGCAAACTCTGCCTCTAGACTTGTTAACCACCACCCCAGCAATCCAGTCAAGTGAGCCCGAACAGTAAACTGGTGGCAAATCCCCTGTTGTGGAAAAAATTCCTATGAATGGAAAAGCACTTGCACAGGAGAAAGAACAGGAAAAGGAATAGGAGAAAGGACAGGGAAAAGGAAGTGAACACATGGATATAGATACTCAGATTGATCCCAAGCTCCTTAAAGAATGGCAACATTTCGATTCCATTATAAGCAATCATAAGAATTCACAGGGTTTTAGTACGCCTCAAGTGACAATTGCTCACAAGACAACAACAAATACGGTTCCAACTGAAGGAACTGACAACCTACCCATAAGTAAATATGTAGAGATAATTCCTACGGATCCATCAGATGAAATTGTTTTGTATATAGAAGAAATACCACCTTTAGATGTCTTTTATAGCCCTAAGCATAGGGTTGTAGTAAAAAGACAAAGGAAAAGGAGAAGACTTGATCAATCGTCCCTTTTACCTGCACACATAGAGATGGCTAATGTGGTATGAAAAGAAGAATTCAATCCTTCCGAAGACTTCACAAAACTCTCTAATATGTCGGGGCCTACTCGGCAGCTACTATGGATAAAGCATCAGAAGTGAGCAATTTACTCAAAGAAAAAGACCAAACAATTGTTTGATTGGAGGCACATGTATCCGAAAGACAACAGAGAATAGAGCAATTACAACAGCAGTTAGCAGCACAGCAGCAAGTAAACAACCAACTAAATGAGCAATTGCTTAAGGAGAAGCAGAGGATAGACCAAAGCACAGTGCAGAAACAAAAAGAATTATCCACAGCATTAGCCAAGCTAAAGACAATGAATGAACAAATGAGTAAAAAAAAAGATGAGAAAATCGTTCAACTATCACAATAGATAGAAAAGTTCAAGAGTTTTCCTCAACCAGCAGAGTTCAGGTCCGAAGCTCTTCTGATCAATAAAGCATTGACTAAGCAATTAAATTTACTATGTCATAATATTTCCCTTGTCGAGCCCCTCTGTGAGATTACTTCATCGCTGATTGAAAAATCAGTTGAGGCCTCTAAACTAAGTGAGAAAACTATAAGCGAATGGTATATAACAGTGTTACCTTCAAATATAGTTAGTTTTTGTAGATAGAGCTGCAAAACCAACTGTAGCTGAAAACATGAAAGAGGCACTTGCTGTAGAGAAACACATTATTGATTTAGAAAAGAAAGGTGATCTTGAAGATAGAAAATCCAAAAAAGTTTCTTTCAAGGATGATTCAAAGAACAAAATGCCTAAAGACCCATATGATATGGAGGGTCTCCAAAAAGTTCTTAAGACTATGTGGAACGAAATGGTAGAAATCAAAAAGCAAGTAGTTGAGACTTCAACAAAAAGGCCTTTTAGAAACTTCAAGAAATCTAAATCAAAACCACCAAATGCCTTATCCAATGTAGACTTAGATCCCAAAGAGGAAGAAGAAGAAGAAACAGTCTTATCATCCAAAGAACCTGAAGAAGAAGAGACTGTAGAATGTCATGGGATGTGGGACTTTATTTTGCCTAATTCCGATCTAGAAAATGAACACGAAACTTTTTGTGTAACTACCAGGAGTAAGGGTACTCTTGAACCTATTCAAATAACTCAAAAGAAAAGGAATGCAGGTACTACTGCTACCAAAGAAAAGTTCCCGCAAAGAAATCTATAGCGATACCTTCCCAAAATCAGCCATCACCTTCAAATCCACCTCCAACATCTAAGACATTAGTAGTTTCAGATTTTATGGGCTACAATATTATTGAAGACATGAAGAAAACAAAGGCAAATATCACTATGTTTGAGCTTAGTAAGCTCAAACATCAACAAAAATTACTTCTTGAGGAGTTAAATGTTGTACCTTCTTCTCCTCTCCCAAATGCAGTATTGTCCAAAGCTGCTAATGAAGTAGGTAAACCACCTCCTGGTAGAGTAGAAGCTACTAATGTTGTTTTAATCGGAGATAGATCAAATGCCCATACTCCTCCCTTCCTCTTAACCTACGAGATCTATAATAGAAATCTACACAACTATTTGATTGACTCAGGGGCTTCCTCTAATATAATTCTAGCTTCAGTTTGTTCTAAATTGTACATTGAACCCCAAAAGTCTGCAATTCATACATCTAGTTGGATAGAACTAATGTCCAGGTTTTAGGAGAAATCAACTCAGTTACTATTAGGTTATCATTTGATCCAAGAGTGGTTCAGAGAATTGATATTTTATTCGTTGATATATCTGAATTCTATGGCTTGATTTTGAGTGTAGATTGGTCTGAGAAACTCGATGGTTATATTTCCACCGATTGGTCTCATATGTGGCTCCCTTATAAAGGAAAGCCAAATTAGATCAAGATTGATAGGGAGAGACACATGACCCATACTGTTACTGAATTCGAGCAAGAAAATCAACCAATAGCATTCAATAACAATATTTTGGGGAATTACTCATTTGAATCATTCTTTGGCAATTTTACCACTCAACCATCACCTTTCTCGGTTAGTAATTTCACATCTCAAATCGAAATTTTTTCACAAACAGATACATCAAGATGTGTTAAAATCACTGAGAAAACTGTAGACAAATATTTGTTTTGGTCATTATATTTTGATGGGTCTAAACCTAGTGAAGGTGTAGGAGCAGAATGCATTTTAGTTAGTCCTGAGGGAGAAAATACCATGTTATCATGCAGGTTGGAATTTGAATGCACAAACAATATAGCTAAATATGAGGCGTTAATTCAAGGACACTACAAAGAAATTGGTCTTAAAGTTCAATATTTGAAAGTGTTCGGCGATTCAGAAATTGTTATAAAACAAGTCAGAAATACTATTCGTTGCCTTTCTAGTCACCTTAAACACTATCAGTCTTTGGTACAGGACCCTATATCTCAATTTTTAGCATTCAATATTTCTCCCATCCCTAGGTCCTAGAATGCAGTAGCAGATTTACTAGCTAATGTTGCCTCCAAACTCCTTCCATCTGAAAATTACAGCCCAGACAGAGTCTCAGTAGAGTTAACTTTTAGACAATCAATTCCTGATAATGTCACTAATTGGTGAGTGTTCAATCACGATGAAGACATTTTAAATTTCTTAACTTCCGACAAATCCTATGATGATCAAATTATTGATGAAAGTGACCATGACCTTCTCAATACCTAAACTAGTGGTTAAGCTTGAAGATCTTTATGACATCAAAGACAGGTTTAAACAGGTGACTAATTCAAAGCTCCAGAGTTCTACTTTGAGATTTGAATTGATAAACCTTGGTAGTGAGGATAATCCTCAAAACATCAAGTTTGGATTAGGACTTTCTTCAGAAGAAAGAATTGCATTCATTAGATTATTGCATAAATATAAAAATGTCTTTGCTTGGAAATATGATGATTTGAAAAGATACAATAAATCTATCATACAGCGTACGATTCCAATGCGTTCTAAACAAAAACCAGTACAAAAAAAGTTAAGGAAGATTCATCCTAACTTAGAGAGTCAAATAAAAGCTGAATTAAACAAAATATTGAAAGCTAAGATAATTTTTCCTATTAGACATTCAAACTGGGTGTTCAATATGGTGCCAGTAAGGAAGAAAAATGGGGACATTAGGATTTGTATTGATTTCAGAAATCTTAACAACGCAAGCCAAAAGGATAACTTCCCTTTACCTACCATAGAGTAGAGACTACATTCAGTAGCCAGTTCTAAGTTAATGTCCTTCTTAGATGGTTATGCAGGGTATAATCAACTCTTGGTCCACCCTGATGGCAGACTTAAGACTACCTTTCGAACCAAGTGGGGAACTTATGCCTACCAAAAAATACCTTTCAGATTAATCAATGATGGAGCTACATTCCAAAGAGCAATGGACATAGCATTCAAAGGATTGATCAATAAATCAGTAGTTGCCTATGTAGATGATATTATTGTATTTTCCAAGAAAAGATCAAATCATTTACACTATCTAAAAAAAATCTTTGAGCACTGCAGAAGGTATGGTATCTCACTCAATCCAAAGAAGTCCTTTTTCGCTCTTAATCAAGGTAAGCTCTTGGGCTTCATTGTTTCAAAGGATGGTATTTATATTGATGCAGATAGAATCAAAGAGATTTCTGATATTCCATTCCCTCATAATAAAAAATACATGCAGTCATTTTTAGGTCAAATTAACTTTGTAAAAAGATTTGTTCCAGATTTTTCCCAGATTGTTTTGCCATTACAAACCATGATCAAGAAAAATTTGGTGTTAAATGGGGTCCTGCGGAAGAAGAGGCTTTTGATTCCATCAAACAATCAATCATAAATGCCCCTGCTTTAAGCACTCTTAATTTTTCAAATCATTTCATGCTATATACCCTTGCATCTGATTCATCTTATGTAGCAGTGCTGACACAAATTAATGATCAAAACTTGGAAGCACCAATCTCATTTTATAGCTCAAACCTTCTAGGTGTTCAACTTAATTACTCAGAAGTTGAAAAATAAGCATTTGCTGTGTACAAAGCCTTTAAACACTACCAACCCTTTCTCTTAAAATATCACACAAAAGTTATAGTCCCTTTTTCGGCAGTAAGACAATTACTAGTTCAAACAGAATTAGGAGAAAAGAGAGAAAATTGGGTCATAGCATTACAAGAATATGACTTGGAAATCAAACCAACAAAGATTTTCAAAGGCCAAGGTTTTTTTAGGTTGTTAGCAGGAGCATCCAATATTCAGGGACCTGAAGGTACAAAAGACACTGAAGAAATCAATTAGATAAGTATCACCAATCCTGAATCTCAATACGCAGATCTGATTTCTATTTGAAAAATGGATATGCTCCTTCTAATCTTTCCTATAAAAACAAACGTGTCATAATATTGAAAGCAAAGAACTTCATAATTATAGATGATGTCTTATTTAGACGAAATTACGATTCAATTTTGTTAAGATGCTTAGAAAAACCTGAAGTGAAAAAGATCTTGCAGGAGCTACATGATAGACCAGCAGGAGGACATTTTGGAGCTAATACAACTCCTCACAAAATCATTCATGCTGGATATTACTAGCCCACCTTATTTAGAGATACTCATGAATATGTAAGGAAATTCCAAAGTTGTCAAACCACTTATGGAAGACAAAGGAAGCCAGCTTTCCCTTTACAACCAGTCAACATTGAACAACCTTTTGAACAATGGGGATTGGATATCATTGGAGAAATCACTCCACATTCAACCAAACAGCATAGTTATATCCTTACAGCTACTGATTACTTCACTAAGTGTGTTGAAGAAATTCCTTTGAAGACAACAAATTCTGAGGCAATTATTGAATTCATAGATCAGTTCATTATTACCAAGTTTGGTGTCCCAAAGACTCTTATTTTTTATAACGCATCTTACTTCTCTGGAGATTCTATATTTGAGTTTTCTATTAAAAGGGGATTTAAATTGAGGTATTCTACAAACTACTACCCTCAGGGTAATGGTTTAGCAGAATCTACCAATAAAAATCTTATCAAAATCATTAAGAGAACTATCAAGCAGAATCATAAAAACTGGCATAAATCTTTGATATTTGCACTATGGGCTGACCGAATAACACAGAAGGCCTCCATAGGCACTTCTCTATTTAATCTAGCATATGGAAAGGAAGCTATCATACCAGCAAACTTAGTACTTCCATCACTAGCTTTAGTGTAGTTTATTGAAGAAAATCCCTCATCTTCTATTCAACTTAGACACGATCAAATCTTGAAACTAGAAGAAGAAAGGGAAGAGGCTCGAATTATGCATGCAAAACATCAACAGATTATTAAGTCAACTTTCGATGCAACTTCAACCAAAACTGGGACTACCAG
>APFE031510883.1:38559-104461 GCA_000404065.3 Pinus taeda
CTCTAGAGAACACAAAAAACTAATGCACTTATCTTCATCTAAAATTTTGATATCAATAGAGGATAACTGACTTACCATAATATTAAACACATTCAAATGCTCTGTCACTAAATCTCCCTCTTTCATCCTCAGGTTATACAGATTTTTCCGTAGGAACAATTTATTAACTAGAGACTTAGATTGGTACAAAGTCCCTAAGTTGTCCCACAAAGCCTTTGCCATAGTTTCCCCTGATACATTCAGCAATACTAAATCTAAGACACACAATTGCATTGTGCTCTTTGCCTTCTAACCCAACTTCTTCCATTCTTCATTAGACACTCCCGTTGGTTTAGTACCTGGATCTACGATGATCCACTAATATTTATCCACCAACAGACCCTCCATCTTGAGGTTCCACAACTCAAAACTCTAACCATTAAATTTCTCGATCTCTATCTTTCCACTGCTCGCCATATTCTTTCACTACCAGAATCAATCCCATAGATCTCCCACTAAACAGGGTCTATCACAGGCCTGAGCGAAACCCCTCAGCAACAAAGGCGTCCCCTTGAAGCCAAAACAACTCTGATACCAAATGTAGGTTTTAACCTCGTACAAAAATTACTTGCATATGAATTCTAAAACACAGAAAATAAGTAATGCAACAGCATAACACATAAGACACGTATACACATAGATTTTCCCTTAGATCCCAAAACTGGGACTATCAGCTTGATTTTTCATTATATTCCTTTCAATGTTACAATACATATTTATACATGTTGAAGCATCCAATACCATGGACCAAAAGCCATCACATCCAAAGCCATGGACCGAAAACCATCGCTTCCAAATCCATGTGTGAAAAACATGCACAAAACCATAGGTAAGTCCGCCCAACCTAATATAGGGTCCAAAACCAAAATTTTCTGGGGCGCTACCCCAGAACCCATAGAGTGGGGTTACCTAGACCCCTCAAACCACTTGTGACTCCCCCCAGTATGCAATTGGCACAACAAAGGGGGGGGCTCCGCCCCCCTTCTAACCCCCAGGTTAACTATGTGGGCTAGTCATGGAAAGAATATAACACAACCCAACAAAATTTATAGGGTGCAATAGGATCATGGTACTTCTCATTACCATCAGGTTCTATTAATAGTTGGGATGCTTTCCAGGAGAAGTTTTTAACTAAATTTGGAGATGATAGATCCACATCTACCCTAATCAATGATCTCTCCAATTTGAAAGCCGAACTTGAAACAACACCTTAAAGACTTCAACTCTTGCTTCAATAAACTATTGAATAAGATACCAACGGTTTCTAAGCCTATTGATGAGGTCCAAAATGAGTGGTATATTTCTTCTATACCTTCAAACACAACTATTTTCATTGATAGAGTTACCAAACCGACTTTAGTAGAAAATATGAAAGAGGCAATACCTGTGGAAAAATGCATTCTAGCTGTAGAAAAGAAAAATCCATTAGAAGAACAAAAATATAAGAAAGTGAATTTTAGGGATTACTCGAAGAAGAAACAAACTAAATATCCTTTTGATCTTGAAGGGTTACAAAAGGTCCTCAAGACCATGTTTAAAGAAATGGTTGATATCAAAAAATAGGTAGCAAAGACTTCCTCTATGAAATCTTTTAGACCATTTAAAAGGAATTCCCCTGCTGATCCTAAACCTCCAAATGCTATATAAAATGCTAAATCATATGGAGGGGAGGATGAAGTTTCAACAAATGAATAAAAAACAGACAATGAAGAAGTGGCAAGGTTACAAGGAATGTGGGATTTTATCCTTCCCAATGAGGAAACTGAAGAAGCATTGCCTTTCACTACCTGAAGAAAAACCATGTTTATTTGTCACAAACAAATCCAAAGCAGAAGGATTCAATGCCTCCTCCCAGGGACAAAACAACAGGTAAGAAGTCTTCACCAAAATCCACCCAAACTACTCCTCAATTGGATTCTTCACCTTCATCTAAAACTCTGATAGTTTCTGATGAAATGGAATATAATATTGTTGATGGTATGAAGAAAACTTGGGCAAACATCACCTTTCATGAGCTTAGAAAATTGAAGCATTAGCAGAAGCTACTCCTTCAGGAACTCAAAGCAGTACCTAATGCACTGCTTCTTGCTGTCGTGATCTCACAAGCCGTCCAAGAAATGGGAAGGAACCCTGGCACTTCTTTAAACAAGATTGATCCAACCGACAACAATCTAATTGGAGGAAGATCTAAGTCTCATACTTCTCCATTTCTCCTTACTTTTGAAGTATTTCATAAGAATTTACAAAATTGTTTAGTTGATTCAGGAGCTTCATCTAACATCTTACCTAGAACAATCTGTCCAAAGTTGAATGTTCAACCTCAAAAATCTGATGTACGTATATTACAGTTAGATCAATCTCAAGTCGAAGTTGTTAGGAAACTTAATCAAGTAACCATCAGAATTTCATCAAATTCTAAAGTTTGTCAAGTCATTGACTTACTGGTAGCTGATATTCCTAAGTTCTATGGCTTGATCCTTAGTAGAGACTGGTCAGAAAAACTTCATGGTCATTTTGCAACTGACTGGTCTCACATGTGGCTTCCCTATAATACCAAGCCAAATCAAATAATGGTTGATCGTCAAAAACATCAAAAGTACATAAGCACAAAGCTAGAAGGAGAAAATGAACTAGTCACGTATAGTAACAATATCATCGGAAACTACTCAGTAGAATCATTTCTAGGAAATTTCAATGCTTACACTTCACCTTTCTTAGAAAACTCTTTTGTATCTCAAGTTGAAAATTTTTCCCAAATAGACACTTCTAAATGCGTAAATTTTGTAGATAAATATGTAGTTACCTCTTTATTTTGGAAATTATTTTTTTATGGATCTAAATCCAATGATGGAGCATGAGCAGGATACATATTAGTTAGCCCATAGGGGGAAAAGACTATGTTAGCATGCAGACTTAAATTTGATTGTACAAACAACATTGTTGAATAACAAACACTAGTTCAAGGTTTGTATAAGGAAATTGGCCTTAATATCAAACACCTCCAAGTATTTGGAGATTCAGAAATTGTAATAAAGAAACTGAGAAATACTATACACTGTTTGTCAGGACATTTAAAACACAATCAATCATTAGTCCAGGACCTGACCTCCCACTTTACAACATTTAATATTTCCCCTATTCCAAGACTCCAAAATGATAATTCCAATATTCTAGCTAATTTCGCTTCTAATCTTATTCCACCAGAGGATTATAGCCCTGATCGATTTTTCATTGAATTGATTTTTAGGCCTTCTATTCTCAATAATATCACCAACTGGAGAGTCTTTAATAATGATCCAGATATCATACGCTTCCTGACTTGAGAAGGCTCTTATGATGACCAGATAGTTGATGAAGACCAATGTGATAACCAACTTAAACAAGAAAGAGTTAATAACATTGTACCAAAATTTGTAGTTAAGTTGGAAGATTTATATGACCTCAAAGACAGATTTAAACGACCCACCAATTCAAAACTTCAAATTTCAACTCTGAAGTTTGAATTGATTAATCTTGGGACTAACCTAAAGGCTAAAAATATTAATCTAAGTTTCAGACTTACATCAGATGAAAAATCAACCTTTATAGGTTTGTTGAAGAGGTGTAAGAATGTCTTCACATGGAATTATGAAGATCTTAAGACATATGACACCTCTATTATTCAACATACTATTCCCACGACATCTGATGAAAGACCTATTAAGCAGAAATTAACAAAGATACATCCTAATTTAGAAGTCTAGATTAAATTTGAATTGAATAAACTACTGAAAGCCAGGATTATTTTCCCTGTCAGACATTCCCGGTGGGTCTCCAATCTTGTCCTAGTCAGAAAAAAGAATGGTAGTATTCAGATATGTATAGACTTCTACATCCTCACTAAAGCTTGCCAAAAGGAAAATTTCCCATTGCCTCCTATGGAACAAATATTTCAATCAGTTGCAAGCTTAGAACTAATGTCTTTCCTGGATGGATTCTCAGGTTATAATCAAATCTTAGTACATCTAGATGACCAGCTGAAAACTACATTCAGGACAAAATGGGGAACTTACGCCTATCAAAATATGCCATTTGGATTTATTAATGTCGGTGCCACTTTCCAAAGAGGAATGGACATAGCCTTCAAAAGTTTAGTAAACAAATCAGTAGTAATCTACTTAGATGATATAACTGTATATTCCAAAAAGCGGAGTAATCATCTAAGGGATTTGAAGCAAATATTTGAACGTTGTCAAAGGTATGGGATTTATCTTAATCCCAAGAAGTCTTTTTCGCATTAAATGAAGGAAAACTCCTTGGATTCATTGTTTCCAAATTAGGGATTAATATTGACCCTGATAGAATTAAATAAATCCCTGAAATACCTTTACCGCATAACAAAAAATGAATGAAATCTTTCCTAGGTCAAATTAATTTTGTTAAAGGATTTGTCCCTGACTTCTCAATAATTTTTTTACCTCTTCAATCCATGATAAAGAAAAATTCTCTGTTTAAGTGGGGACACTCAAAACATGAAGCCTTTAACTTGATCAAACAAGCAATCATAAACACCCCATCTTTAGCAACGTTGAATTTTTCAAATCATTTCATTTTATATACTTTCGCCTCCAAGAAATCATATGCAGCCATATTGGCACAAGTAAATGAAGAAAAGCCTGAAGTCCCAATCTCTTTCTTTAGCACCAATTTGCAGGGAGCTGAATTGAATTACTGAGACGTTGAAAAACTAGCTTTTGTTGTTTTCAAATCAATAAAACACTTCAGACCTTTTCTCCTCAAAACCCACACCAAATTAATAGTACCAATCTCAGCAGTGAGAAATATGTTAACACAAAGGGATGAGGTGAGAAAAGAGAAAATTGAGTTACAGCTTTGTAAGAATATAACATCGAAATGAGACTAGCAAAAATTGAAAAAGGTCAAGGTTTTTGTACGATGTTGGCAGGAGCATCAAATCTATCAGCATTACAGCATTCAGGTGACGATGTACAAGTCTATGAGGTAATCCTTAACAACACTAAGTCAAGATATGTTGATATCATATTTTACTTGAGAAATGGATATGCCCCAATGCAATTAAATTACACAAAGAAAAGGGCCTTGAGATTAAAAGCTAGACAATATCAAATTGTCAATGATGTGTTGTTTAAAATAAATTACAATTATGTTTTACTTAGATGTCTTCAAAAACCTGAGGTAGAGAAGGTGTTGTAGAAACTTCATGATGGACCAGCTAGGGGTCACTTTCAAGGAGATACCACCGCACATAAAATACTGCATGACGGCTATTACTGGCCAACATTATTCAAAGATGCACACAATTATGTAAGGAGATGTAAAATTTGTCAGACAACTATTGGAAGACAAAGGAAACCCACATTACCATTACACCCAGTCAACATTGACCAACCATTCGAGTAATGGGGATTGGACATAATAAGTGAGATCTTTCCTCATTCTTCTAAGTAGCATAGATATATCCTTACATCAACTGATTATTTCACCAAATGGGTGGAAGTAATTCCACTCAAGGTAGCCAATTCTGAAAACTGCTATTGAATTCATAGATCAATTTACCATTACCAGATTTGGCCTGCCATCTGCTTTGATGTTTGATAATGCATCTTATTTTTCAGGCAATACTATGACATAGTTTGCTCTTAAAAGAGGTTTTAAGCTTAAATACTCTGCTAATTATTATCCGCAAGGAAATGGGTTAGCTGAATCCACCAACAAGAATCTCATTAGGATTATTAAATGAACTATTGACCAAAGCCAGAAGAACTGGCATAAGTCTTTGATGTTTTCTCTATGGGTAGATCGAATAACTCAGAAAGCGTCCATTGGCACTTCTCTTTTTAATTTGGTCTATGGGAAGGAAGTTGTCTTACCTAAAAATGTAGCTATTCCCTCTTTAGCCTTAGTTCAATTCATTGAAGAAACTCCTTCCTCATCCATGCAAGTTAGACAGTTACAAATCCTTAAGCTTGAAGAATAAAGAGAGAAGGCCAAAATCACACATGCACATCATCAGTAGTTAGTCAAAGCTTCCTTTGATTCAAATTCTGTAAGTTCAAAATATTTTCAACTCGGTGACCTAGTATTGAAATGGGATAAAGCCCATGAAGAGAAAGGTAAGCATACCAAGTTCCAACAAATGTGGCTTGGCTCGTTTCAAATTGTGGAACAAATAGGCCCATCAACTTTTCTATTACAAAATTTATCAGGTAAGAGAGAATCACTATCTGTTAATGGACAGGTTTTAAAGAAATACTTTCCATAGAAGATGATTTCTTCTGTTCACTGCATATTATTGCTTTTATTTTATTTTTTAGAAAGAATAATACAAGTTGAAAAACATTTACTTTTGGATTTACAAATGATAGTATCTTTTTAATTTTGACTTTTCGCTTATGTAAGTAAGGATTATTATTAAATTAATCTTCACATACGAAATACATAGTTAAGATCTATTGCTCCAAATTTTCTTTTTCTCTGCTAAAAATTATTTGATCTTTGATGAAACTCAGCTTTAGAAAGAAATATTTCCTTTACCTCAGTCAAGAAAAGTATCAATAACAAAGCAAAGTCTCTCTAAAGAAAAGCATCTTTAAACTCTACAATTGTGATCCAGAAGCTCGTAAGGAGCCAATGATTCTCCCCACCTAATCAGCTTTAATTTTTAGAGTGTAATTCTAAAATATAAAACTTAATGGATAAGAGGTCTCAACAAGAGCTGGCTTACCATGATCATAATATTATAACTGACTGACATTACCAATACTGCATATAAAAATAGGGTAATGGCTTCAAATTATATTAATAAAAAGACAAGGGGTCTCATTAAGAGCAAACTTGTTCAGTTAAGTTATGAATCAAGTGAATGGAATTGTCAATTTCGGTCACCAAACCAAGACATTGGCCTTTAAGAGATAAAAGATGAAATTTGAAAGAAGAAAGAATTACTTCATAAAATAAAGAAAGAAATAAGTATACAAACAAGCTTACCTTTAAAATTGCATTCTGACTTAGGTGGGATACTGAATCATTATTAGATAAAAGGTAACCCTATCGAGGCTATGAATGCTTGCTGGTAGCAGAGGCTCTACCTATCACAACTGAGTATACCAAAAAACTGATCTAAGAAGAGCCTCCTTGTTTTTATCCTTGAAACCAAGTAATGACTGATGTAGACAAAGTGACTTTCTTATGAGAAAAGGATAATCAAAAGAAATATAGTTAATTAGATGTTGTTTTAATATTAATGAGCAGTATTACTTACCTTATATTCCATGTAATTTCTATTTTCAAAACTATCTTTATTTTGCAAGTTTTTTGAAATTTCAAAAAGCTCTCAGATATAACTGGTTCTTCTAAGTGAATTTCCAATTGTTGTTCTAATCAACAACCCCCCATTTATTAATAGTAGTTGTTAATATTACATTAATAAATGGGGACCCTTTAAAAACAATCCTTCCAAAAATAAACTTAGCATTTAAGCATTTTTCTTATTTAATTTTGGAATAGAGCAAGATATCAATCAAACCCCTTTTTCAAATGAACTACTAAATGCTTGCCTTACCACATATCGCATCATTAAGCATCATCAAAAACATTGCTAACCCACCAAATCTAGTGAACAACAATTAAAACATGACTCCACGCTTTATAACTCGAAACTATCATATTTTTTATATAAAATAGGTCCTAAACCTTTTCTTGTCAAAACCAAGTCTGGCATCACATATCACTATTTATGAAGGGCCCGCCTTAAAAGGTTATCTCAAAACAAGTGAAATGTGAAACTATGATGGCATCGTAGCCTTTAACGCATCGCATTTCAAGCATTTAAAAGAACACCCCCGACTTACCATTAGTTGATATTGTGAAATGTGATCAAGACCCAAACCCACATCTTGTATTTATTACAAACAAATGTTTAGGTTCGTCGATTATTAAAAAATGTCTTTACATAGAAAAACCTGACAAGTAGCTATGTTTTGAGACAATAAATGAGCAGCTCGCACTTCGCATCTCGCAGAAACACAAGGGAGGGCAAGGAAAGTGAAAAGGCATAATGCGATATTACGATCTGTGATATTGCTTCACAAATCGCAAAATTTCCATTATCGCAATTCAAAGGCTCACCACCCTAGAAGCTTTCTTCCTGACTTACGATGCAGACATTTATGAGCATTAAAGCTAAGAGATAATGAAGCATTAGTGGGCATTTAGTAAGAGTTAACTACATTTACATGTGAAAACTCATTTAACGTGATATGATATCTTCTTACATGCATTCAAATACAACTCCTTTCTTGTCACCTTTACAAGTTATCTGCATTATTCCATTTCACATTCATTTTCATCTTTGTGTATCTGATAGCTATTGTTCTTCACTTTCAGGGAAAATCCACAAAGCAAATTGTTGGGAGCAATGGTGAAGAAAGGAAAGGCAGTTATATTTGAGAAATTAGAAATGACTCCTCTATTTACGGATACTACATGCAACAGAGAGGGAGGAACCTCTACGTGGGAAGGCATGTATAATATACTACAAGAAGATTAACCAAAGATTCTGAAAATGAAGGTCACAGTTGACGGACGTGATTCCTCAAAGGCCTCCATGTTTGTGACAACATGCTCATTTTCGCATCGCATAGCTACACGTCAAAAGATAATCCCTTATACATACATGGATAAATGGGTTATTGATGAAGCCGACATCTCTGACAGAGAATTCAAGACAAGAATGCAAGATGTTATGGGATCCTTTACCCTAGACAACCTGTGGCTTATGTACCACCTACTAGAGCCACAAGTCATCTACAACAAGCAGTTCATCGAGAAGTTTTCCAAAGAGAACGAGGACCCATCAGACTACACCTAGACTGTTAGCAAATTATATATTACGAAGCAATGGAACACATATAATATTGCAGAAATATAAACACAAAAAATGCATAAAACAAGAGACACAGAAATACGTGGTTCACCCAATTTAAGCTACGTCCACCCCAAACAGCCAGTCCTTCCTTTCTATTACCCAGCAAAATGAAGAGACACAAACTACAGCAGATCCGCTATAATATCCTCTGTTTTCTGTGACAGTCTCACCTCTCTGTTTCTTGCTCGGAGAATACACATCTATTACACAACCTCAAATACAATGCCCTCATATGAAGAGAGGGGTTGCCTTCTAGGAAAAAAACCCTAAACCAAACATAAGTTATACCGTCAGATCATCCGCCTAATGAATGGCCCATATTGACTCGAAATTACTATACATTTACAAGGCACTTTTACATGTTCTTTTAGCTTTAGGGGCGCTGCCCCCGAGCCCCCGTCGGGGGACTGCTAGCCCCTCAACCCCCCAGCCGGGGGGGATTGGCCCCCCTAAACCCCCGCGGGGGGGACAAGTCCCCTCCGCACCCCCCCACGTGGATGGGTGAACAAACTTCCTGGGGTATACATCCAGCTGAAACAAAGACCTCTCAATAATCATGCTCCACACACAACATGGACTTGGTCAAATAATGAGGGAAAAATGAAAAAAGACAAGAATGATATGTACTCTACTGCGTCTATTTGTCCCCCTCATATTTTTACAGTGGCCATGATATGTAGACTATTTGGAAAACCCGATAACACTAAATTCTCCCCAGAATCGTTGCCATTAATAGATGCAGGCATAAATGAAACTATAATGAATTGGGAACCAATTTTTTCTGATAATTTAGCAAGAACAATAATGGAGTATAGAAGGAAAAGATGTGTTGCTTGGAGGGTTTACCCTCCATTTTTTATGAGTGCCTATGTAATGGATTCAATTTGTTTTGGTTTGAAATTTCCTGTCATGGGATGGAAGTGGACTATCCAAAATCCACTTCCCATTCACATATACCATAAAGACATGTGGGAATCTAAGTTTCAACCACATTTTTACAAAAAATTTCATGGAGTCATGTTCCCTATCCACAAACGACTTTATAATCGAGATGCCCCCAAGTTTTCGAAAGAAGCCGAGGTAGATATCCTCCCAGGGGCTAGATGGTTTGGGGAGGAAAATTTCACATATATTAGTGTATTTGGCAACATTACCTCCCTTCATGTCCTCCCATACTATGTTCTGGACAAATTGATGACTAGAGAGATAGCCTGTCAAATAGCTAGTGAGGGAGGGATGAGCATGACATTAAAGGAAGAAAAAAAGGTCATTTGGCCTACATTCCTTTTACAGTGTGTAGCATTTGCATTACACGACCTAGGGCATGCATTCAAAGAAGTAGAGATTATGTTATCTTTGCAGTTACATAAATTCCTAGGAAGGAAACATGACCCATTTAGCACTGCCAAAGGCTTTACCACCATGGTAAAAATAAAAGTATTCAGTAATGAGGAAGATGCATTTGATCACATCTCTTTATAGAATAACACCTTCACAAAGTTGAAGAATATCGCACAATTACTTTTTGACCGTGAAGATATTGAAACCTTTTACGAGTACAGAGAAAGGAGGCTAATGAAGGTCCTGTTTGACCAATTATTCATTAAACCAATAAGGGAGCCTACTCCGATTGTAAGTCTAGAAGGATATTCCAAATAAAATTCTAAAACTGATTCTGGAGCAGAATCCCAAGAGAAGTCTATCGTGGAGTCAGAGAAGTCATCACAAAATGAGAAAAGCAAAAGTAGGGAGCCAAAAAATGATACAACCCAATTTACAGAAAATACAACTAAATAAACTTCAGCTAAAAAACAAACTAAAATCCATTCCACCTCCACCCAACCAATAAAACCCCCGGCGATTGATTTAGAGGAAGAATTGGACAACTTCAATAAAAGGCTCCAAACAAAGGAACAAACGCGATAGTTGCAAACTCCACAACAGAAAGCAACTCAAGAAATTACAGTAAAGGAGACTGTAAATACTCAAGAGGTAGAGCACATCCCTGTTACTCCCACCTCTAAAATTATTTTGGGAATTGAGGAGATTCCCCCTCTAGATGTGTTTTATCAGCCACAACACAAAGCAATTATTAAATGACAAAGGAAGAAAAGGAAGTTGGATTCTACTATTGTTACTACCCCTGATAATGAACTGATGGATATTGTCTGGAAAGACTCACCCATAGACCCATCCGCCACCCTTACTAGACTGTCACAGTTTGCAGGTGCCCAGAAAAAAGTGACCATTGACAAAGCAGCAAAGGTGCAAATGTTGCTTAAGGAAGAAGATAAAATTATGTCACTTGTACAACAATTACAACAAGCAAAATCTGACCAGCAAGTAGTGAAACAGTTAGCTGAGCTCCAACCAGAGTTCAAGCATATTCAAATAAAACATCAAGCTACCTTAGCAGAGAAGGAAGTGAAAATACAAGGAATAACTAATCTACATAAAGATGATCCAAAAATTGATCAGTTTATTACTGAAGTGCTTGGGATTAACTCCCAACTGGTGCACCAAAAGGAATTATTATGCCAAAAGATTTCACAATCGAATTCTTATTGCGAAACAAGAGACAAATTGATGAGTCAAGTCGTAGAAATGAGACTTGAACATGATGAAATCTTGAGAAAGTCTCTGACTTCATCACTTGGCAAAATTCAGAAGATGGAAGAAAGGTCGACCTACCTAAACTGGAGGTGTCACATAAAGATATTTTATTTGCAAACTGGGATTCTCGACTTAAAGAGGCAGAAAAGGCAACAACAGATGTGGCAGTAGTAGCAAACATTGTTACCAAGAATATTAACCAAAATTTACATAGCGCCAACCTTGTGGCAGAGTACATTCCATGTTTTCTTCCTAATGTAAAACAACTTGAACTACAGTGGAAGCAAGCAATAGAATAAAATGCAGAAGCAATTAGGCAAATTACCAGGTGAAACTGGGGAGCATATTGGTGACATTTAGTGAAACCTCACAGCCAGCATATGACCATGCAATGCCTAACCACTTCTATGGAGAAAATGGTGCCATCACTTACCAACGTCATGTTCACTGGGTAGTTGAAAGCTGAAATCGACCAACTGACACAGCTCAATCCCATGACAGACATTTGCAATCTAAAAGATCAAGTGAAAAATAGTCACCATGCTCATTTCTATTTTTTTTTTAGTTGAAAGCTGAAATTGACCAACCGAAACAGCTCAAGCCCATGATAGACATTTGCAATCTAAAATATCAAATGTAGAACAGTCACCATGCTCATTTCTATTTTTGTTTTATTTTGCATAATTTAAGGAAGGTCGTTTAAACCTCCTCAACTACTTTTGTAACAATCTATTTTTAGTTTTATAGTTTAGTATTTAAACCCCTCTCATGCATTTAGAGAGGGGTCTAGAAATTTTATCAGAAACAATCTTCAAAACATGCACTTCTATCCCTTTGAGGAAGTTCTGGTGAAATTAATGGAACAAGATTTATTTTTATCTTATCTGGCATCTTCTACTGAAATTTCACTTTTGTAATCTTAGATGGTGTTGGATGGATTGCAAGTAGATCAATATTACTGAAGCACATGAGTAGGACATATTATAAATCGTACTTTTATCTCGTAATTCTCTTTTACTTATGTATTAAGCAATAATTTCTCTTCAAGTTGCCTATGTATGAAATTTTGAATCTTGGTTAGCATTATTGCACTTCTATATGATGATGACCAATATTTTATGTTGAATATATGAATAATTTCTTACGCGATATATCTTTCACAATCATTTCAACTAACTTTTTATACGAAACGATTATTGTTAAATGATTTCATTTCTCATTGCAATTGAATGATCTTTATAACCAATTTCTTTTGGACCTTATTGTAGATCGCATACTTCAATTTATTCCCGGGTATAGTTATAATTAGATAGTCTTTAAATTATGGTAAATGCATGCGATTATTATTTTAGATTAGATTACTTTTAGCTTAAACATTACTACAAAATATCACATATCACTCGATTAGCACTATTGTAAATTAGATTGGGAAACTGGTCCCATTATCCCCAGTCGGAGCCACTACACCAAATGGAAAAGGAGATTCCAACTAAGGTCTAGACTGGGTGGTTTTCCCCCATGTTGAAGCAATGATTTTTGAGGCTTCCACAAGCCTCTATCTCATCTCTCTCATGACAGCATGATTAGATGACTCCACCATCACATCCCAAAAACATTATGTGATTTCTTGTTTATGGTTTCTTGGAAAAGTATACATTTTTTATATTTCTTTACATATGATTGCTATAGCTTAGAAGTTAATCCATTGCACAGATCAAAGTTCTTAGCATCAGTTAGATAGTTTCCAAATTCAACTCAGCTTTTCGACCATTTGTTGTAATATTTTGTAAATGAAAAGAAGAGCAGGTGGATGTTGTGTTGTAGGACTATTGGACCTGCAGGCAAGGGGTTATTTTCACCATCTCCATCTAGCACTTCTCCACTCTCTTTTGCTGACTCACAACCAATATTATTGATATCTTCTTTGTAGGTCACCATGAGTAGCTCGCTGAGTCCAAAACTAGCCTTCTTGAAGTGTTGAGCTTGGCTAGGGGTGTTGGTCACCTTCCACCCATCCACCACAACCCTCATCCATCTTTCCATCCATTCATTCCATAATTATTACCTTCCAAACCCTCTTGACACCCTTCCTGTAGCATTTCAGGTCTTCCTGTAACAATACAAGGATCATGTAGCAGCTTCCTATAGCATGCTTGTACCAACCTATTTTGCCCTTGTTTTGATCTATAATGCTAATGTAACTTAGTTTATAAATAGATTGAACCCCCACCTTGGACTCCATGATCAGAGGTACCGCCTAGGCCATTCCCTCCATTCTTTTCTTATACTGCAAGACAAAATAGCATTAGTTTCTTCATCACAGATTTGGAAATTAGGACATTACTCAATCTACAAGTGTGAATTAGATAATTGATGCATAAATTCCTTAGTTGTGATTTGGTATAATAATCTTCTATATTCAAGTGAGTCTGATAGCTAGATGGTTGGTTGCAATTAATGTAGTTTCCTTTCTGCAGGTAGCATAACTCTTGTGTTATTTTATAAATTTATTCAGTACAATTTACAAGTTGATAGCATTTACAAGTTAGAGCAGAAAAACATTTACTTTTTCTACACTAGGACTAGATTTTGAATTGTGCTTTCAGTAGTTAATCTCCCCTAATTCAGTAGAAGAATTGTCTGGGAGCCCTAATGATCAAATGACCTAGTTGAGGGTGGCATGAGTACAATTCTATCTTCTGTATATATAGCACTGTCACCTCGAAGTTTGAACAAACCCTGGGTTAATAAAAAGAGTTAAGGAGCATATGGGAGTTGCAGCAATCTTGGTACAATACAAGGGCTCACCAATAGGAGCCAACTTGCTAAAGGCACCCACCCAAAAAATATGCAACTAGTTACTTTTGGTAGGCTACAACTTGATTGAGGCACCAACCTTAAAAATATGCAAGTAGTAGTACTCGTTGTAGGCTACAACGTGATGGAGGAACCAACCTCAGAAATTCACAAGATTTGAATTGGTGTAGGCTTCAACATGATTGAGGCACCCACCTCCTTATTCAACTTCACGTGGACCACTTTACATAACACTTCAAACTTCACCCACTTGCTCTTCAATCAATACAAATCTTCAAACTGAATAAACTGCTACTATCATACTATTGTCAAAAACCTATCATATCTTATCCATACTCTGTTCCAACCTATTCACCAATCTGGTCACATAAAACCCTTCTTGAAACCAATTCTTTCCATGTACCCAAAACCAACCACCACTTGCTCATAAGCTCCCAAAAAACATAGTAGTGATTTTAATCATCAAACAATACATCATCAAGGATTTGATGCCTTTAGAAGCATTCACCACTAAACCCTAACCATCATGCTTCTTCTATAATCCAATTTCATCCCAAAAACCCTCAAAAGCTATATAAAATCAATTATTAAATTAAACGTTCTACAAAATGACCCTTTCAGGGTTTGTTCTACAAAATGGCCAATTCTCGACAACATTTCTACAAATTGTAAATTGTTAGCTTCTTAATCGTTCAACAAAATGGCTTATTGAGTTCTAAGCCAGTGATGTTAGCTATGTTATACAAACCCACTACCAATTGTGCTTTATGTTATTACTTGTTATATCATATACCTAAATCGTAAATATCATAATTCAATGGAGAAGAGTCGAGTCCAACCCTTGATAATTCTATGTCCAATGAAACCACTCAATAACCAATTTTGTAAAACCTCTCAAATGCTAAATCAATGGAATCAAACCAATATCAAAATTAGAACTAGCAATCACTAAACATGTAATGCTTTACATTACTCTTGCACGAGTTCATACCATTCTCTTCCATGGCATGTGCATTTATATTTGTATTTGGTGGACTAAAACTCATGGGAGCCAACCATCTACCACAAAATATGGAGTTTCAACCGTAAGCCAACCGTATGAACATTGAAACCATGACCTTGTCCCTAACTTTCGCCTTGGATTTTTGGGTTGAACATTGAAGAGTCCATATGACCATGCCTCATGACCTACGCCTAGGGGCTCCATGGTCCTTAGCATGTTGATGTTAGTATGACATCATCATGCCACATGGATGCCCATAAGAGGCTCCACTTGTCATTGTGGGACAGGCGCATGCCACTAAATAAACTTTGGACACGTCAATAATATAATCATCATTCAATTTCTCATATGTATGTTAAATTCATTCGACTTGAGCAAACATGGTAAAAATTTAATGTTGTTAAATTTCAACACCGTGAAAATTTGCAGAAAAATTTGATCAAAAGGTCTCAAAAGAAAATATAGCAATAAGACTTGAGTGCACTAATACAACAGAGAATATTACAAATACAATTTGAAATTAAATGAAACTTGTACAAATAAATATTAAAGTCATATCATAAACATTTTAAAAATAAAAGCATAATAAAAAAATTCCAATTCCTTGATTCCTTGACGGGTAGAGGCACCCGTCAAATATAAGACCATGTACCATTGCACTTTTCTAAAGTTCTTTTTATTTAACTAAACAATTGTACCATGGACATGATGTTGATTGTTTGATTCCTTGACCCATCCTCCAGAATTATCCATTTCTTATGCCTTATCTCCTCTCGTGATTGGTAGTGTTTACGCTTTTCTTCTAATATTATAAAATTAAATTAAACATAAAATTATCATGGTTTGATTTGTTAAGACCCGTTCTCAATTTCCCTTTATTTAAAATGATTCATTTCTTGACTCCTCTCACGGTAGTGTTTTTTCTTTTCTTTTAATATTATAAAGCTCAATTAAACATAAAATTGTCCTCGGTGGTTGGATTCTTTGGACGCATTCTCCATTTACTTTTTATTGAAAATTATTCATTTCTTCTACTTACGCCTCTCATGACTAGTAGTGTTTTATCTCATGACCGGTAGTGTGTATGCTTTTCATTTAATGCTTTAATGTTAAATTAATCCTAAAATGATTTTTTCATAGTTTCGTTCTTTGGACTTATTTTTCATTTATTTTTATTAAAAATATCCATTTATCATTCTTGTATGGTGATGGTTGATGTTTGTATTTTTTTTAATACGTGTAAGTAAATTAATCATAAAATTAAAATTAGTCATTTTGATATTTGAAATGAATTAAAATATATTATGTATCGATTTAATATTAAATATGGAAAGAGTTATAATCATATTTTATATTGGCTCGTAAAATGTGTTTTTTAGTGCAATCAATATGTATGTATTTTTTGCTAAAGCAAGAGTTGGTCCTTCTATTATCTTGTCACTAAAAATATATTACATAGAATACAACGCGCCCAAAGAGGAAGCGGACTGAAAATTTTAGCAATTTCTTCCAGCCTAGGGAAAAGAGTCAACTTCTCGAAAACTGGGCTTGGGGCCTAAGAAAAGAAAAACACACTGCATCCAGTGCTCTAACCATGATTCGAGGTCAAGCAGTCAAGGGCCAAAATGGAACGAAAACAAGAGAACTCGAAAAAACTTTAAGCATACCCAAAGAAGGGAATAGTGGCCTTATCAAAAAGATTTTGGGTCCACTGGAAATCACCCGGACCCACTAACCTGCTCATCAAACCTAAGCCGTTGATCTACAGCTACATGATCCAACGACTGAGGGAAATATCAGGCGGAGAAGAAGCAAGAGGAATAGTTGCCCGATGAGGGAGGCATTATCTCTTCTCCGAGAGCCATGTGTTGAACGCTGAGTGGCATCAAATTCATTTATGAGAAACCACTTTAGGTTTTGAGGACGCCTGATAACCCGGAAATTGCATTGATGCCCAATAACCCAGAAACCACGGATACTCTGCACCTACAGTCATCCATTCGACTGAGCCACCCGTTAGAATGGATGATCACAATTTTCCAGGTTACCCGCTCGCTAACCGAGCTTCCTGTAGAACCAATTAGAAGGCGATCTATGGTATCCCATTGCGAGACCCAAATATGCCAATCTCAGTTTGTCTTTCTATCAAACCCCAGTCGTCCATTGATTAAAGGTTAACTAGCAGATTCCCTTCCTATGTTGGTATTTCTCCTTGTCTGTGAGGGACAGAGTGTAATAGCCCTCATGCAGTTGACCTGCGGGTACTGACTCCCACAAGCAGCACCTATTGTCTCTTGTGCATCTCACCCCTTCATTGGCTAGCCAGTCTGCTACTTTGTTGGCATCTCTTCATACATGTACAAAACTAAGAGTTCTTAGAATTCTTAAGTGCAATTGAATTTGGTCATAGACCTGCAAAAGTCTCTAGTGTCTCGAGATTTTCTCTGTTGCAGTGCCCATGCCTAGCTGCTTGATTGAATTAATAATTAATTCCGAGTCAGCGTCGATGATTGTATTATGTAAATTGTACTCTATCAGAATCTCCAAGCATTGCTCAATGGCCATGAGTTCAGCCATATTGTTGGTGGCCCTCCCCAAGTGACTGTGAAAGATGACTTTTATGTTGCCCTCTTCATCTCTTATGACTCCTCCATAACCAGCATCCCCAGGGTTACCTTTTGAGGCTCCGTCTATTTTGAATTTTAGAAATCCATGGGGAGGGGGTTGCCAGAAAGCCTTTCCTTCTGAAATGTGATTTGTTGTCATATTTAATCCCTGAGAAACATGAGACTGGAGTCCCAACAATTCCAAAATGTGAGCATCCTAATGACCCGAGGGCTTTTCAAGAGGATGCTTTCGAAGGGTATTAAGAGTTTCTTTGACCTCTTTTAGGATTTGTGCTATGATGCTTTGAACTGGACCAAATTTGTCTTTGAAGATCATGTTGTTACGTTCTTTCCAAACATTCTAGATCAAGAATCTTGGAATCAGAGCCTAGGCTATATTTACTGTCTCATTGTTCGAGAAGTCCTTCCTCTAGTTCTTTAAACTATCAGTGATGTCATTTTCGTTCTTCTCTATCTGCTTGAAGATATAGGCTACCTAATTCCATAAGGGTGAGGTGAAAGAGCAAAGGTTGAGAAGATGATTCATAGTTTCTTCCTGTAGGCCACATAACTGGCATCGTGATGGACTAGCAAAACCTCTCTTTTTGAGATTTTCCCAAGTTAGAAGCTTTTTGTGTTGAACAAGCCACCTGAGCAGTTTGATCTTTGTCCAGTGTGGGTTGTTGCATAAGTCTTGCCATGTTTTATCAAGGCTTGGGAAGTTAAGTCCTATGTCTATTCTTTTGGCTTCTTTGAGGTTGAAGATGCCCTTGTTATTTCTTCCCCATCTTAGTAGATCATTTGAGGTTGAGGTCAAAATTTGTCTCTTTTCCAGAATAGCTTCCAAAGCTTTAGCTTGGGTCTTCAACGGGGTCTCATCACTGTAATTTGGGACCTTCCAAATTCTCCATTTACTAGTGTCCCATGACTGATCCCAATAATCACTTACTTTCTTCAGTCCTTTGTTAATGGTGTCATTTTTTATGATATCTAGTTCCTCTCTACAAAGGTTATTTTACTGGTGCCAGTTGTCCTCCCAGAGCCAGGGAAGATTCCCATTTCTGATCTCCCAAAAATTGTGTTTCTGAACTAAAGCTCTGTTCTTCCATGCCTTGTTCCAAATATAGGAACCCGTGATGTGTCCTCTCATTCTTATGTGGTCCATTTCTTACAAATCCATTGCATATTTTTGTTTCCAGAGTTTAGCCCAAGGGTTTCTTATTTCCTTTAGCCATCTCCACCAAAGTTTTTCCCCCAAAACTTTGCTTAGAATTTTTGAGTCATGGAGACCCAAACCACCATGGGTTTTGTGTTTGCAGAGCTTGTCCCAAGCTACCAGAGTCCATTTATTTTTCTTTTCCCCTTTTCCCCAAAGAAAATCCCTTTGAATATTCTAATTTGCTGTAAGACTCCTGTTGGTGTTGGAAAGGCAGATAACATGTAGATTAGAATTGTTTGTAGTAATTCTTTTGTGAGGACTTGTCTCCCTACTAAATTCAAGGATCTGCTTGTCCATTTACTGACTTTGTCCTTCAATTTATTAGTTACAGACTTCCAGATTTCCTTGCTCAACGGTTTGCTAGTGAGGGGTATTCCTAGATATTTTGAGGGAAGAAGATCTCTTTAAAAGCCTAAAATTCTAGAGAGATTTCTTTGAATTGAAATGTCAATATTGAAAACGAAAACCTTTGATTTTGTGAGGGTTACCTCTATACCAGCAACCATTGCGAACTCATGCAGGATTTGTTCGAAAGCTTTAGCTTCCTTGACTGTGGGTGTGCCCTGTAGCATAGTTTCATCCACAAATTGTTGATGGGTTATTGTGTCCCCATTCTGAGTGAGTCTAAGTCCCTAGGTTCTTCCTTCCTCGTTGGTTGAAATGATCGCTCCACCTAATCCTTCCATCATGAGAATGAAAAGGAAGGGGGAGAGAGGATATCCTTGTTTGAGGCCTCTCGATGGCTTGAAGGTTCTGGATGGAGAGCCATTAAGAAGAATTGAACAACTGGCAGTGGTAACAAGAGCCATGACCCATCTTATCCAGTTGTGGTCAAAGCCATATGCTTTCAAAACTTCCCTGATGTAAGACTAGCTTAGCTTATCATAAGCTTTCGCTATGTCCAGTTGTATTATCATCCCTGCTTGCTTATTATTCTTGAGGGAATGCACCACTTCATGAGCTTGAATGATATTATTGAGAATTTGTCTAACTTCCACATAACCAGTCTGCTTCTCTGACACAAGTCTTGGAAGAAGGGGTCTGAGTATATAAGCAATTACTTTGGAAATGATTTTGTACACCACATTACATAAAGCTATGGGTATACATCTGTCTAGATTCATGGCTTTTTCCTGTTTAGGAATTAAGGCAATGAATGATTCATTAAGCGCTCTCAGAACTATTTTAGATTTTCTCGAGTCCTCCACCACATCTAGAGTGTCATGTTTGACTATTTCCCAGCATGTTTTGAAGAAGTCTGCATTGAAACCATTTGGGCCTGGAGCTTTCCCATTGTGCATCTCTTTGATTACTTCATTGACCTCTTCCTCCATCACTAGCCTGTTGAGATTATAATTGTCTTCCCTAGATACCAGTTTTGGAATATGCTGAGTAAAACTTTTAGTAAATTGAGATTTGTCTACCATGTTCTCCTCTGCAATACTTTGAAAATGTTGAACTAGTACAACTTCCATATCCTTGTTAGTATCTTTCTCTATTCCTTGAGGATCTATAAGTTTTTTGATTCCATTATGTGCCCTATGTTCCATGGAAGACTTGTGAAAGAACCTAGTATTTCTCTCCCTCTCCTTAATCCATTGCACTGGATTTTTCTCTCCAGAAGATTTCCTCCTACTGGCATCTGTTATCCCATTCTTGTTGAAGTGAGTCCGCTTGCATTTTCCTTTCCTCTGTGAAGCCTTTTGTGATGAGAATTTGATTTATTTCCTGTAATTTTCTTCCACTTCTCCTTTGGCTTTGAAGATGTTTCAAAAATCATTTTTATTCCATTCTTTGAGCTTTCTCTTGATGTGTTTGAGTCTCTGATGCAAGAGAAACATTTTTGTGCCTTGGGTGAGTATTCCTTCAGCCCACGAATTTCCAATGTTAGTGATGAAATCAGGGTGAGTGAGCCAGACATTTTCAAACCTGAAAGGTCTGTTCCTCGGGGTTCCAATAAAGGAAGCTCCCAGTTGGATGGGCTAGTGGTTTGAGCCCCCGAAAGAGAGGATGAAAGTTGTCATGATGCGACCGGTGAGAAGGAGATCCTTTGAGATTAGGAATCTGTCTAATCTCGAGGCTACTTGGGAAGTTCCTCCTCTTTTGTTGTTCCACGTGAAGATGTCATTTATTGTATCCATATCCACTAGTCTCATATTGTTAAGGAAGTTCTGGAAAGCTATTGAGTCTTTACCAAGTGTTCTGGTTCCTCCTTTTTTCTCTATCAGAGATCTGATCATATTGATGTCCCCTTCCAGAATCTAGGGCATTGCTGGGTGTCTTTCTTTTAGTTCCTCTAGAGAGGTGAGGAGCCCAAGTTTATCTTCCAGTAGTTAAGGACCATAGACATTTGTGATCATGTAACAATCCTTGTCCCCTAAAGGTTGGACAACCAGTGAAAGGTGGTTTCTAGATGCCTCAGCATGCAAGATTCCAATATTCTGAGGATTCCAAAAAATGAGAATTCCTCCAACTAAATTATTTGCTTTGAATTCTAGATACTCATACTTAATCAACCATTTGTTATGATTTTCTCTAGTTTTATCTATTGAGCATTTTGTTTCTTGTATAAACACCATATCTGGTTTTTCTTCTTTCATTTTGTTATTGATATTTCTTTGTTTTCTTTTACTCCCTTGTCCTCTAATGTTCCAGGTTGTAAGCTTCATAATGATGGGTTTAGAAAAGAGTAACTGGTCAGATCTTTCAACTTACATGAATTAATCATGAGTTTTCCACACTTTGCCAGCAGTTCTTTCTGTCTCTTCCTTCCTCTTTTCTTGCCTAGGTTTTTGGTGGAGTGTCCTGATACTATCTCCATTGATTTCACCCCTTTGTTCTCCTGGCTATCATGGTTCCTTTTGACTCCTACAGCCTTTCTGTGATACCTTCTAAGGAATAGCTATTGTACTCTGTCAAACTCTTCTTGTCATAGAGAGTCAATTACTTTGTTGGTTCTCTGCTCCAGAAACTTTTCTACTTCAATGTTATCCCTCTCAAGGATCTCCAGAAGGTCTTGGTCCTCCATACCTCCTTTGCTTGGGGTCATCTCAAGGTCCCTTCCAAGTTCCATAGTGCTCGGTGGGTCCTCCTTTTGTTCATTCTATTCCTGTATGATCTCCATACTATCCTCTTTTTCCTTCTCTCTATGATAGTCCTCTGGTTTCTTTTGCATTCCATTTTATCCTCCTTCTTCTACTAAAATTTGAAAACTATTATGACTTGGTATCTTGCTTTCACTAGATTTATTTCAGGATATTTTTCCCCCTCCTTTTCCTCTACCTCCCACTTTGGTGAAACCTTCAGGGTCTTTTCCTTTGCTGGTTTTCGGGTAGTCCTCCCTTCTGTTGAGTGGGTAGTCTCTGAAGAGGTGCCCATGTTCATGACATTTACGGCATCTGAATGGGATGTGTTCATAGTTGACTACCTAAACCCATTCCTCGTCATAAACTTCTAGGATGACTTCATCCAGGAGTGTTCCTGCTAAGTCCATCTCTACACATATGTGAGCAAAGGAGGTATATTTCCCTCCCAGAGTCGCCTCCAATATCTTTATAAAATTCCCTAATTTGTTACATATAGATTTTAAAGGTTCCAGTAGCCGATAATCTAAAGGTAAGGAGTATAATCTAATCCATACCAAGACCAATGTGAACGTTTCTCCCTCCAGAACAAAGTTCATCACCCAAGGTCGCAAGTAAAGGCTTGAAGCAGCATAGAAGTAGGGTCCTCCTTCGAAAACCCTATCTTTGTCCTCTAGGTTAGTGAAAACCACTGTGAAGAAACCCTTGGATCCCAGATGTAGATTTATTTCTCCCTTCAATTTCTAGTTGTTTCTTATCCATATGTACAACACTTTCTCTGTGGGCCATCTCCCCATGAACTTGCAAATGACCGCATAAGTCACCATGTGATCTATGTGCACCTGTAGCGAGGGATCATTTAAAAACACCTGGGGTTTAATGTTAGCCTTAGGCTTGCAGGGTCCTGTCGTAGACATATTCTCAGTTCTCTGAATGTTGTTGCCGAGATTCGTTTCCCTCCTAGCTTCCTTGTCGGTCCCTTCCTTTTCATGGGAATTGCTGCTTCCCAACTTGTGAGTGCCAGTTGTCTTAGTCTCTACCTTCGGTGGTTCTCTGAAATTGTTCAGACTCACCTCTTTGCTTATGCTTGAAACCACATTACTGTAGGAGGGAGTGGAGCTCCCTCCTCCAAGCCCCTCCATTGTTACCAGCATGTTCTTATCGCCCCGTGATCAAAACCCTAGTGCGTCAGAACTCGTTTTTTTTTTTCTCGTTGGTATCCGATTCCAATCCCCAAAATTTTACATTGTTCTTTTTTGGTAGGTAAGCACCCACGAGGGATTTGAACCAGTGACCTATCACAAGGAGTGCCTTAACAATGCATCCATTCACCATCAATCTGAAGCCCCATGGGCACAATCAACATGTATGTTATTACAATTAAAGTTTAAAAATAAATTATTTAAATTTTAAAGTCATCCATATTGTAATAAAAAATCTATATATGATTTTTTTTTGTGACCCACTCATATACTATTGTATGGTCATATTTTTTAAGTATTTCAATCCATTTCTTATCTCAAGGTTCAATTAAAAAACACAAATATGATTGAAATAAATTTAATTTAATTTTAAAAGATGTCATGTAAATAACAAATTAGTTTTATTCAATATTATTTTAGTTTTATTCAATATTTCTTTTGATATTATCTACAAGAGTTTAGTCATAACATGATATAAGTCAAACGTATTGAAATTTCATATATAGGTCGAAAAACAACACATAACAACATTTCTATAATTTTATATAATGTTATCAACTTTCCTAAATTTACTTAGCAATCAATTCCTTATGATTGAGATAAGTTTTATTCAATTTTAAAAACTCAAATATGTCTGAAATAAATTCTACTCAATTTTAAAACATGTATAGATGTAAAAGTTAAAAATTGAAGTTTTATTCGATTTTAGTTTATTTGAGGTTATCTACACGAGTTTAGTCATAATGCACGTGATCAATAATTTTTGTGCTTACATTGAAAGCAATGCACTATGTTAATATAATTACCTTGAAATTAATGTATACCATACATCTAGTTACATCAACTCAGAAATCATCAGCTTCATTGAAATCAATGCATTTAATACAAGCAATCAAATAGGATAAGAAATCAACATCTATAGTGAAACCAGTGCATCTAATACAAAGAATCAATTGGGATTACAAATCAACATCTGCACTAAAATCAATGCATCTAATGCAAGCAATCAAATAGGATTAGAAATCGACATCTACACTGAAATCAATTGCATCTATTGCTACCAATGAAATAACATTAGGAATCAACATATACAATGAAATCAATGCATATAATAAAATCAATGAAATAGAATTAGAAATCAACATCTACACAAAAATCAATGCATCTAATGCAAGAAATCAAATAGCTTTAGAAATCAACAATTGTACACTGAAATCAGTGAGTCCACTATAAACAATTTTCTACCCTTTCTCTTTCCCCTCCATCTATATCGATATCTCCCTCCATCTATCCTTCTTTGTCTCTCTATCTCACCCCCTCAAACAAATAATATCTCTTTCTTCATATATATATATATATTATATATATATATATATATATATATATATAATATATATATATACATATATATATAGTATATATACCACCTTGCCTCTATCTCTCTCTTCTTCCCTCTCTCCACCTTCCACATATATCTCTATCTCCCTTTGTCTCTCCTTCTTCATATCTCTATATCACTACACAAACATACACACTGTTTCTCCATATCTATCTATATATTCCTCCCTCTACTTCTCCCTCTCCCTCTCTCTTCCCCTTCTCTCCCTCTCTCTCCATCTCCCTTTTGAGTCACTCTCTCTCTCTCTCTCCACATTTCTCCCTCTATATATCTTTCTTCGTACCTCCCTCTCTCTCCCCCTCCAACTCAATCTCTCTCTCCCTCCCTCTCAAGTCCTCTCTTTCTTCCTTCATCCCTCTCCCTTTCAATCCCACCTCCCTCTATTTCTCACCCTCATCTCTCTCTCTCCCCTCTAGCTTTGTTGACTATCTCCCTCCCTCTCTCATTCTCTCTATTACTTCTCCCCATATTCCCTTCTTTGTCTTTATAAATCACCCCCAAACATACACACACTCTCTTCATCTCTCCCATGTCACCCCCTCTCTCTCTCCACCTTTCTCTCTCTATATGTCTTGAACTTCTTCCCTACCTATCTTTTCCTCCAACTCCATCCCTCGAGCTTCCTTTTTTCTCCTCTCCCTCTCTCCATATATTATTTCTCTCTCTCTCTCTCTCTCTCTCTCTCTCTCTCTCCTCTTCTTATCTCTTTCTTCACCCCTCCTCTTCTCTCTCCCTCAATTTATCTCCATCTCTCCCTTGTCACTCCCTCTATGTCTCCACCTCTATCACTCTAGGTCTTTGTTCTTACCACCCATATATATTTGGAGCTAATATAAATCCTAATATATTAATTATGCCATAGTCATGGTCTATATTAGAATTGGACTTGAGGAATTTTGATTTTCAAAAAAGTGAGTGAACATGATTTGATTTCAAGAGAATATTATTCCTATAATACATCATATGAAAATTATTCAAATGGGTTTTCAGTTCCAAGTGAAAGAATAACATATTTAATTTAAATATAATCTATATCAGTACTTGTCACATTGGAATCAAATGGTTTTCTTTGTTTAATAGTGATTCCCAACAACTATACATGAAATCCATACCACTTCTTTACTACATATTTTAAAAAGACACCACTAACAAATCATTGAAAAAGTCTCTAATCTTAGCACCTCCCTTTAACCAACCTCCACCTCTCATTTGAATGTGGCAACACTCTTTTTTTTCTAAGTAAAAGTAGTCTATTAATATGTACAAAAAATATATAAAGAGGACAAAGCCTCGAACAAGTTTATCGAAGTGACATCAAAATCTGGACTACCCCAACATTGGGGAAACCAATCCAGCAAGGTCATAACCTTCAAAAATGGCAACAGAATTGAGACCAGACCTCACTATGAGACAATGAGGCAAAACTCTGACATTTGGTCCCGAAAGGAAACCAACATCCACACTAAGATTATCAGAAACCAAAAAGAAATAGATAGAATACGTCAAGATGGCCTTAGCCTGCCATGTTCTAACCTCAGTGAGCCTCTGCCGAAACTCAATCTGCCGCTTTTTGCTACCTGGAGGCACCAACAACTTAGCACAGGCCATCTGGGGGGGTGGGGGGTTTCCTCGATGATTGGGAAAGCCCAGTCATCAGCTACATCTGTGGATGCGCTACCATGAAGCATTCCCCCACCACTCTGAGGCTCTCCTCCAATGCTAGAAGCATATTGCAGAGCAGGACCATCATGACACTAATCAACAAAGGGGCGCGTGGTAGCAGAGCGACTCCATTCACCATGCAACATACCACACAAGTTCAGACCAGGGAAGGTGAGGAGACAGTCAGCCATCACATTGTTACCAGAATCCCTGCAATTGTTACAGCTAAGAGCGCCTTCCTACTGTGAGTTAGAGATATTAACCTGAGAGGCTGAGTGAGCCATTTCTTTGGAGAAGGAGATGGAAATAGAAGCAGTAATGACTGGCTAAATCAGAGAGCTACTGAATCTGAAATGAGCAGAGTGAGGAGCAGTATGAAGGGGCGGAGCAGAATTGTGAGAATGGACACCAAAATCATCAAGAATAACACCAGAAGAGCGAGCCCGACCTCTTCCTCACCTGGTAATAAGATGTCTACCTTGTCTAGAAGAATGAGGGTGATGTAGTTCAGGGGAAGGAGAGGAGGTGTAGTGCTCCACCGGAGGGCGAGAGCTTCCTCCCCTGGTTCCTCCCCTACGACTACGCACATGATGCCTAACCGTATTGAAATCACTGGCAGGGCACTCAAGAGGAGTAGAAACCGGAGGGACTAAGGCAGAGAGAGCGGTAGTAGTGGGGATAGGAGGCCACACAGTACTGAACTGGGAAAAAATTATAAAGTAGAGAGGTGAATGCAAATGATGGAAGCAATTGTCAAAATCTGCACAACAAACAATCTAGCAGCGTTGACCAGTTATAGTGCAAAGGCAGGGCTCAAAGGCCTAAGGTGGGCAAATGTTGCAATGCAGGGGAGACGGTGAAGAACTGAAGTGAGGTATCTCCATAACCCAACACTGACAAGCTTTTAGTTGAACTGAACCTATATTAAATGCTGCCTGTAGATGGTAATGAAGGCGCTTTAGGGTGAAATGAGGAGGGGCACCATTGGACAAGTGGCTCATCCCCTCACCGCCATTCTGCATAAAAACCATTAATGCTACATTGTGTCACTTGCATCCGAGTGAATGTGCCAACACTCTTATTTGACTCATGATTATATATTTATATTTATGTATCTCATAAAGAGTTGATTATTGACATTGGAATTTTAATTAAATTTATGTTAGCATTAAAATTTTAAATTAAATGTTAAGAACGTTTGTGTTTTATATTTAAATTCAATAGATGGAGGAAGTATATTTCTAAACATTTTAAGAATTAAATTATTTAATTAAAATATATTTAAAAGAATTTGACAATTAAAATATTATGTTTAAATAATTTATTTATTTATTTTGATGTTTTACAAACATTTATTTTTTATATAATATATATTTAAAATGCAACATTTCAAAATGTGTGTTGTACATTCACCTAGAGGGAAAATGATAAAATTTCATCGAAATCTTATTTAAATTTTCCAAAATATTAATGTTCCAGCAACCTCCATAGAGATACATAGAGTATCATGCCTTCCAATTGAAATTGTTTAGGTTTTATTTCTTTAGGTATCTTTTGGTTATGATTACCTCAAGATTTTAAAGATATTACATTTTATTATTTTAGATCTATCAAAAAATAAGGTTAAATGAAATTAACATATTGAATCATTTTGTTTGACTCTTTTTGTGTTAATGACTCTTTTGATTATGTCTTAAGGGTATATCAACCACATTTATTAATGTGCTTGTGCTAGTATATACTAGAAATTGCACCACATGTTGCAAAGGAAACATCGTAAGGCAGTAGTATAGGAAAGAGTAGCATTAAATTGTTACTCTTCCATGATGACAGTGAAAGTCTCACCAGATGTTACCAAAGTGTGTAAGTAGAATTTTGGATTTTAGTTAAAGAGGGGATCTCACAAATTACATCATTGACATGACAATATTATCCATAGTGTCAGGTTCTCTCTTTTTGGTCATTTAGTGTATTCTCAGTGGAATGTTGCATTTGTGAGAGAGAAAGTGTTATTATTTCGTCCTGATAGTTTTATGGCTATTTATTGTAAAGAAATTCATACTTTTCAATTTTTTATGACTGACATACAATTCAACGTATTTTTCTGATGGAATGTTTATGATTTGATGGCAAGTGGTTGTTAACTTTTAATTGCTTTGCTTTCTATAAACATATTCTCTAGCATGTTTGATTGGCGTGTGTAGCGCCATTATGATCAAGGATGTAGTGACTGAGGGAAAATTATGGCACATGCTTGTACACTAGTGTTGGCACTTTAAATGATAGTCCACAATATTTGTTCTAGTTTCCCAAATTTGGTAACTTCTTTTTATTTAGTGTCCAAAGTTGTAATTTTCAAAGAACTTATTACAATTTGCTTGACTGAATTTGTATCTTCTTAGTTTTCATCTATTCTATTACAATACCTCAGATGTACACACAAAGTTTTGTGGCTGGAATCTTACCAACTCACGGCCATCGAAGGATTTTAAGTTGTGAAAGAAGACTTGGATGAGTTAAATTTGAACTCTGTACATTGGCTGACAGTAATTGCTCACCTAGTTCAATGAATGTAGATATTTGTTTCGAAATACTTATCTTCATTTTACAATGTCATCAATGTATGATTGCTTAGCCATGTCTTTTGTTTTAATAGGATTAGCCCAACATATGTTCTTGGCCTTGTAATAATAAAATAAAAACCCACATGTAAGCTACATAAAGCAAAATCAGATAAGTATTTATAAGTACCTATTAATCTATTGAAGAACACCCAACAGATCTCTAGAGTAATGTTATCTTAGTAGAAAAAGTTATCCTCATTTTCTAAACAAGATGTATTATAAATGTTTATGGATGAGGTTTATTCACAGGTCTTAAACCTTGACTTGTATCATGTGGGAAAAGAAATGCAAACTTTTGAATGGTTCTTCGCTTTCTTAATGGACTGGCAATTATATCAACTATGTTAGCACCTAAATCTGCCTTAGGTTGAAAGAAGGAAAAATTCAGGGTAACCACAAACTACGATCAGTCTGGTAGCTAGCCCTACCAGAATAGGAGTGGGCTCTCTCCGAGTCACACTCAGTGAATAGATAAATGAAACGGTCTGAGATGACTTACAGTGAAATATTGATCTTAGGCTAGTAAGTGAATATGGATACAAGAAGTGATTTTTATGAATGACTGTGTTTTTGGGATGGTATGGGACCAACGGACAGCAATGAGCAGAGGATGAAATACAAAGGTATAGATTACTTCGTGAGGCAAGACAGGCGAAAAGTCTAGTAATTTAATTTGAAATAGCGTGGAATGGAGAGATTTCTTAGGAGGGTGGAAAGGGCATACATACATGAATCCTTTTCAACAAAAGAAAGAACACTGAACGTGAAATTTTCCCACAGGCAGAGCAATAAAATTGAATTCTACCTTATCTAACTTAGAAAATTTCACTGGAAATGAATATGAAATGAACTATGAAACATAACGAAATACATATGAAACATAAGAGACACATTTGCTACACTCACAACCACATGAATCTCATGAAACAGAGCCACTACCTTTCATTAATCCTCTATCAAAATATACAATAAAGAAACAGAGTTTCTTTCCCACAATCTCCCAGAACTTACAAGCCAACCAACCATTTGCAAATGGTTTGCATACAATAAATAGACTATGCCATGAGGAAGTAGAACGACCAAGAGTTGGGGAGTTTCTCAAATCATTACAAAATGGAGATGCAAAGCCAACCATTAGCTACAGGTGCAACGTTACAAAAATGACAAATGGCTTGGGTGACTGTTTGCCTTCCTTTGCCACTTGGATAGAAGCCATCCTCTAGTGAAAATACTTTAAATTTTGCCTTAGGTGCCAAACAAAGTGAAGTTTAGATGAGCGGGCCCACTTGGAGAAAGTCGCGAATCGAAATGTCGCGAAGCGGAAGTGATTTTGGCCTTTTTCTCTATATGCATCGCGCCCAAATCTATATGCATCATGCCACTTTGGAGGTTGTTTTGAGGTACCTGCGAGAGTCGAAATTATGCTCAAGTGTGCCTGTTGGAAAGCCTGGCCTACCTACTTTCCAACCCAAGTGGAATATCTGAATTTGGTGCTCATTTGCACCTCCAAATCTTCATTCTCCCAAGACTGCTTTATG
Organism: Pinus taeda; assembly: GCA_000404065.3. NCBI lineage: Eukaryota > Viridiplantae > Streptophyta > Pinopsida > Pinales > Pinaceae > Pinus > Pinus taeda. The sequence continues at coordinate 69,312 of APFE031510883.1, forward strand.
TGTGTCAAAATAGGGGCAAAGAGGTCATTTTTTGAGTGTTTTTGACCTCCTGGAGACTCAAATCATGCCCAAATTTCTTGTCCAAGCACCAGTTGTCGTGATTTTGCATGATGAATCTAGAAATGCAAGCCATTTTTTATTTAGAGCTCCCAATCCTAAGCGATGCGCTAGTGGCGCGACGCACAGGGAGAAAAAACCTGTGTTGTGACCAAAAATTTGCCATGTGACCAAAAATGCCCCAAATTTCTTGAAATTTGTGCTAGAGATTCTCCATCAAGTACCATGTTGTCTGAAGATGATCATGCTCCCTTTGCCTCTTTTTCTTCCTTATTGCCTTCTTTATTTTTTCCTTTAAATTCCTTATTCGAACCTTGCAAACATGATTGCGGGCCCAATAATGGTTTTTCATGTGCCTGAGCATGTACTTGTCCTTGTTCACTTTCACCAAGAGCTCCTCTAAGTGGATGTTGATCCTCTTGAGCCAATTCTCTCGATCAGCCTCTATCTCCTACTGAATGGGTGTCCTCTCATTTAGGTTTCGTTGGGTAGCCTACTAGTCATCACAGATGTTTTGCCACCTCTATGAGGCCTCCTGGGTGCATGTACCTCTGTTGGCGAATCACTGTGTGTCTCTATCTCATACTCTGATAAATTCTTAGATGCCATGACTGCTGTGTGTTCTGTACTTGCGCTACCCTTTGATGATGGTGTGAAACTAGGTGTTGTTGTGATATTTGCCACCAAGGGGAACAATGAAAAAAAGGGAGTATTAGGAGGGGAATAATATGATGGGAATAGGGTTATGGGGAGAAGTTTTGTTTAGGGATATGTAGGGGGGTTTGTGGATTTGATAATGTAGAGTTTTGGGGTTTTGATAAGGTAGGGTTTTTGGGTGTTATGTTGACAAATAAGAGGACGGGATAGGGAATGGGGTTTGGTAATATTTTAGGGTAGGGGTAATAGGGAAAAATGAGATAGGGGGGAAGAGAAAAATGGAGAGGAGGGAAAAGATGAGAGGTGAAAGAGGAGCCTTGGCATCAACACAAAATTTTTCAACCCTAGCAACAATGGCTTTGGTGTTTTCTAGTGGTTGGTTTTATGAATTTTTATTGCAACTATAAATGGCCATGAACCACCATCACATTCACAAAATTTGATGAGCAACCAAGATTTAGACCCTACCTGGAAATTTGGAGGAAAATTTCAATGAAATTCAGGCCTTTTAGCCCTATGCACCGCACCTCCCATGTGCGGCGTGCCAGTGTAAATTTAGACTGGAAAATTTCTCCCAGTGCGCCGCGCTCCCTCTGTGCGCCGTGCCTTTTTGAAGGAGCATTTTGGAGGCCTTTCTGGTGTCCCAATTGGGTACAGGATAGCTTTTTGGAAAGGCCCTTGAGTCTTCGTTCCAACCCAACTGGAAATTTTCACTTGGGAGTTCATTTGCCCTGTCAAAAATCAAATCTCCCAAGACTCGTCAAAATGTGCCAAATGAGGCTGCCTCAAGGCAGAGTACTGTTGCAATCAACGTTTGAAGGTGTTTGTCAACTCCAAATTGAGCTCATGATAGCTCATTGGAAAGATATTTTTCTATAATTATCATTGTACTCATCAAGAAAGTCATTTGGCCAACCAAGCTAGGAGACATCTTGATTTTCCCAAGGTCACTTCAGAGGTGTATCAGTTCTCCCAAGGCGATTGTATGTTTGAAATTTCTCTAAAACCATGACACTTGTGTAAAATGTGAAGGAATTTTTTCTTCCCTTGATTGTTGTGGACAAAAACCTCTCTCAGTTTTCCCAAATTCATCTTTGATTTCTCAGAAACATCATTTGAGTGAAACCTATCCCGATGTGTGGGACAAGGGATTTGTCGAAATGAAGCGAAATGAAGGGGATAGGGGGCTTCTAAATTCTTGAGAAAATTTTGGGAAGTGGGGAGGGAAGTGAGAAAGTAGGGGAAAATTGAATCTTAGAAATTGAGTGAGGGGAAGGGGTCCAAAAAGGCAAACACAGGCCTAGCCTAGAAAATTGCCAAGTTGTAGCAAGAAACTAGGGTTTGTGCAAAAATGAGGAATCTGGGAGATTTTAGTGATGGGAAGTGTTTAATAAGGTACATTATGGATAGGGGAAGGTGTATGGACATCAGGATACAAGTTTTTCTGATGATTTGACCATCCAAGAGAAATTAGCTTGAAAACCCTAGGAGAGGGAAATGAACCTTGCCTAAGCGCAACTGAAGCATGAACAAGGTGTAAAATGACTCAGTGGAACTTGACATGATGATGAAAACCCTTTGGATGATGGTACACTCAATTGAATGGTGACATGGAACATCATTTGGACAACTTTGACAAGGGTAAAATCAAACCCTAGACCTAATGCCTAGTGACCAAATTTTGCTTGAAGACTCACTGAAATGACAAAATTTGACCTTGACACCTTAAAATCACTTTGTAAGAGCATGTCTGATCACTGGAGGAAGGCTGCAAAGACTGACACTAACAAAATGCTTCAATTGAAGCTGATATTTGAGGCCGCATTTTACATATTGCAATTGTGCATGTCAAGTCTTTCCTTGTCTTTGATTTGATGATGTCCTTTTTTTCTCTCTTTTCTCACTCTTTGTTGAAACTTACATCAAAATAATTTTGTAAAGTGTTTTCTTTGAAGTGAATTTGATAAATTTCACAGTAAATGACCCTGTATGTCTTCCCCATCTTTGTTGGCACAAGTTCTAGCATGCCAACAATAGTACATCACATAGATTAAGGAAATTGTAGCTTGTGGAAATTTTGTATATTCTAAGTTTTTCTTGATGAAGACATGAAAAGCTAAATGGATCACAAAATTTTTTCGATGATAGGTTTATTCATGGTTTTTCAACCTTGACTTATAGCATGTGGGAAAATGAATGCAAGCTTTGGAATGATTCTTCATTTTCTTTATGGACAGGAAGTTTGGTAGTTGCTTCAATTGTAGTTGATATTCAAGGCCACATTTTGCATATTGCAATTGTGTAGATGGAGCCTTTTTCTTTTCTTTGATATGACAATGTCCCTGTTTTCTCTCTTTGCTCACTTCTATTTGTTGAAACTTATATCAAAAAAGAATTGTTGAGAGTTTTCTTTGAAGTGCATTTGATAATTGCAATGATGTCAACAAAGATGCTTGTGGAGACACTATTTTCTCCTTGAAAAACAAGGTAAACATCAATTTTGAATGAATTATCAAACACATTGAACAAAAATATAGAATAACAAGACTGAAATGAAACAAAAATAGGACTTAGGGACTCATTGCAGCTTAGTTGTGGTTAGGATGTAGATATATTCTATGCTATATAGCTAAAATCTAAATTACAGTACACCCCATCCTATAGCATGATTATTTCAAATATCAAGAGCTTCAAAAATTACCATGCCACATGGAAAACCAACCATGACTCCAATAAATGCAATTTGCAAAGCAACCGTGACTAGTGAGAGCTTACCTAAATAGACCAGTAGGCAAATATTGTCTTCTTGACCCAAACTGCAAAACTTTCCTTTTTGCATCAACAACTACTTTATTTTTTTCTTGATGAAAAGTAGAGACATTCCACTTGTGAAACATTGCAACAAAGACATGGATAAATCAAGTGAGAGGACTACCACTAGATAATGTATGTCAGTAAAATCTTGTCCCACACAAGAAGATAGATAAAGCTATTTCCTATAAGACATCGGGAATGCCAAATCCCAGACCCCATCCAACATTGTCCTGAATATACACGAGTACAGTGAGTCCTATAAGACTACCAATGCTTATAGTAGAATTCCAATAGTTGAAGAATCAACTCTTATGCTTCTTCTCTACCGGGTCATCCTCTTTAAATTGATCCACAACAAATGCTTCTAAAGATAGCTTGTGGCCTCCTTGCCCTAGAGAAACGAGGTATATTGAGAAGTAGAAATTCCTAATTTGATTTAAACTCCTAAAAGAGGTTGATAAAGTGACCAAAGTTAATCGTTGTAACAACCCATTACATGTAGTGTTTGTTTCTCAGTCCCCATTCACGAGGTTAAAGCAGAATTAAAAAAACTATTTTCAAACCTTGTTTTCCTTTTAAATAAGGGTTTAATTTGTCCGAAATATATAACAAAATGCTCTTATATCCATCAAATTTTGCACAAATTCATTGTAAAGCAATTGTACAAATACAAAATTATTAATTTCATAATATTACAACATTAGAAAAGATTCTAGTGGGGTGCTAGATACTAGAAAGTCAACCGAATAAGGTAGTGATTAACTTTGATGCTAACAAAGGATTTTTCTGTCAAGATTGATTCGTAGAAGGAACATACATGTTGGATTTAGTGGGATGGTCCTGATTCACTTAATCCTGGGGAAATCATATAAAATTTCATGCTGACAGTGTGAGGTTTACTAATTGTTCTTTAGGGAGTAGGTTGGATAATTTAGGTGTCCTACCCATCTATAAGACTTTGAACCGAAGAATTTTACATAGGAAGTGTCTTAACATAAAATTTGTCACCATTTATTTTACACCTAATTGGTGTGGTTCACTAATTGTTAACCTATCCATCAGTTCCATTTAACTGCACTCTGCCTTGTCTGTATAGCATAAATTTGTAAGGATGGGACATTGATATTGAATATAATTTCTAGGTTGTTTTAAGCTTATCTCTCAGACCTAACATCTAAATGTAAGGAATCCCACTCAAACTCCTCATTTCTTAAACATTTTTTAAAAGAAAAAAGTGAAAGATAAATACTTACATGCTTTTAGCTACTATATGCCTAGCTATCTAATGTGGGTTTCAAAGGAATGAATTTGGTGCAAATGTAGATTATTTAAGATAAATCATTACCTCTCAAACCTATCACATAGGCAGAACGAATTCCAATCAACCCCTCAGTGTATGTTTCTTTATGCACATGAGAAAAAAGTATGAGAAAAAAAATACAGAAAAACGAGCCAACCTTTAGCTGCAACCTACCTTAGTTGTTTAGGATATGTTTCAAAGAAATGAGATTAGCTACAAATCCTATATTGCTATGACCAACTAGTTATGTCTTGGGATATTTTTATAGAAACAATTTGAAAAAAAAATACTAACTGTAAAATAAATGATAGAAGACAGTGAAATGGTCCAATATTGACCCAAATATGAATATGCAACAAAAGCTCCAAGGAAAGGAAGCATCAGGACCACACTAAACTAGACATTAACATTCTTTTCACCAGAAGTGGTGCTCTCATCCATAAAATCTATGAGGTAAGTCACCAAATTTGAAAGAATGTGTGCATATAATAACCTTTCTGTTATCTCCAATCCCATGAAGAAGATGATGGTAAAACATATGTACTAGACAACAACTACTAGAATATAATGGAATGGGGATAATCTAACATATAGATGAAATAACCTTTTCCATGATATTTTTTTTCATTAATTTTAATCAAAATCCGACAAACATTTTTAAAAACTTGAGTTTAGATTGTTTAATCTACATAATTCGAGTGCCTAAGGGGTTTTTGAGGATATTGAATCCATTTATGAATTCAAAAATATATTTTAAACTACAGAAAATATTGAAATTATATTGCCAGATTTTAGTGAACTCCGGTGAAAAATACTATTTCGTCTATAAGTTAGACTACGCCTAATGGAACGTGTAAGAGAATATAATTGTAATTTTGATGATAAAACATTTGGAACTAACATACCAGCTTCTACAATACATTTGAATGTATCCTAGAATAGAATTAAAATGAATTCATACTAATTGTGAAGAGTGATGCTTTCCATCACTCAGTATGAGTTCTCCTAACATAGTGTCCCTGGAAATCAACTGATCCATCTCCAACAAAGCCACTAGACGAGGAATAGTAATCCTCTTCCATTGTTGTGTTCTTAAATAGTTTCAATTGATTTCCTTAAAAATAATAACAACAACAAATAGGCTCTAATAATAATAATAATAATAATAATAATAGAGAGGATATTGTAGTTTAAAGTGACTTTCGTTACTAGTTGACCTTTCTCATCAACCTTGATAGGGATTGTTTAATATTTTTTCTTTTTAAATGCTATTTTTAGTCATAGATTCATTGTTTTTTTCGATAATTTCATTTATTTTAATCATGTGTAAATATAAAAAGTAAAATAGGTCAGCTACTCCTCTTACTTGATACTCCATGATTAGATACTTCTTCAAGTAACTCTAAGACTATTAAAAGTTCAAACTCTCGAGGATGAACTGGGCTCCATGTAGCAGTTCCAAGGTGAATATATGCTTAGGTGCATGGACATAATATGGGGAAGTGATAAAATAAAATCGTTGCAGAACCATAGCCAACACCACTTTTGATTCAATTAGTGCAAAGTTCCAACCCACACAAATTCTTGGACCATATTGAAGGGGCAGTAATGCGAAGGGATGCCTAGAAGCCTTGGGGAGTCCACCAGTAAATCACCCTGAGTTAAACTCATTTTCATCATTTCCCCATAAAGTTAGATCTTGATGTGTTGCAAGAAATGGAGTAAGTTGGGTGCCTGTGGGAATTGAAATCCTTCCAAGCTTCACTAAATTTACCGCTTGATGTAACAGACCCACTGTTGGTGGATAAAGTATCAAGGCCTCATTTGGAATTATTCCCACCCACAAACAACCAATATGGAAATTTTGATTATTAATAAGCATGAATTATAACAAAACAAAAAACTATTGAAAACTTATTTATGAAGTAGTGGAATGATTCCATCTTACTTGGCTTCTAAATTATAGAATTTTTTTATGTTAAATATGCTTTAAAAAGTCTCTTTCGAGATCATCTTCCCAAACCTGCTACGAATGATGTTTATGGATTTCATCAATGTTTCTACCAATTATTAGTATCAAATGAATGAGAAATCAATGATATCTAGAAAATGTAAATTGCATCACATATATAAAGATTAGTTGGAACCAGAAGAAATTGACATTGTTTAGGGGTAATTTTTTGAGCATGGGATTTAATTTATTTAGAAAAAGGCATTTTGAGTTTAACAGGTCAGCTATGGATCTCAATCTAATGATTTCATAACTGCAAGACCATCAAATTGTCCCTATAAATGATTTCTTTGAATTTAGGTAACAAAGGAAATGGTGTATTTAGGAGAAACCAATACCAAAAAGGTCCTAGGAAAATTTGCCCCTCCATTACCATATTACAATTCTAATTTTTTTTTTTCTATCTTGTGCATGAATTTGAAGTTCGATTACACCTTCTATCCTTAAATTTTCACTCAACCATAATGAATCATCTCTCCATTACCTCAGTCAGAAATAAACATTTTGAGTATAGCTGGATAGTTATGGCTCTCAATATGATGAGATCATAACTGCAGGACCATAAACTTGTCCCTACAAAGGATTTCTTCCAATTTGGGTAACAAAGAAAATAGTGTATTAAGGAGTAATCCATACCAAAAAAAGGTCCCAAAAAACATTGCCCCTCCATTACCATATTACAATTCTAAGTCTTTTTTCTATTTTATGTGTGAAATTTGAAGTTCCATTGCACCTTCTATCCTTGATTTGTGCCCAACCAACATGAATTTCCTCTCAAGTCTCTTATACTTCTAGATTAAGTTGTTTACATTTTTGATATGTGTCTTGATATATTTTAAATTTGTTAAAACTTCTAGATTTTTTTATTTCCGCATGGATTCCTCTCTCATATTCATTGATATCCCTGTATACCCTTAAAAAAAATTGTCTACATAATCTTGTTTACGAACTATCAGAACAATTAGATATTACAACCTTTATTCCCTACCAACCTATGCAAGAAGAATTGATTCCCTCTCTCTGCATGGATTTCCGCAACTACTATGACCTTTGTCCAACATAATGTCTCTATACATTACCTTGAACAACAATTTATTCAAAATACATAAAAAATACATGAAATTTCTTTAAGAAATGCCATTTTATTCATCTCTGTGGCCGAAAGGCTTATTAAAAATTGAACTCTCAAGGATCACCTGGGCTCCATGTAGCGGTTGCAAGGTGAATATATGGGCAAGTGTAGGGTCATAAGATGGGGAAGTGAAAAAATAAAATCATTGCAAAATCATAGCCAATACAACTTTTTCTTCCATTAGTGCAAAGTTCAGACCCACACAAATTATTGGACCATATCCAAAGGCTAGAAATGTGAAGGGATGCTTGGAAGCCTTGGTGAGTCCTTCATTAAATCGCCTCGAGTTAAACTCATTTGCACCATTTCCCCATAAAGTTGGATCATGATGCATTCCAAGAATTGGAGTAAGTTGGGTGCTTGTGGGAAGTGAAATCCTTCCAAGCTTCATTGAATTTACCGCTTCACATAACAGACCCACTATTGGTGGATAAAATCTCAAGGCCTCATTTGGAATCATTCCCATGTGAAAAAAAGCATCAGTTACACTTCAAAAGGAGATGAAGAATATCTAGAAAATATAATGTCAAGGCTAGGTATACCTCTATGATTTACATGTATACCTCTATGATTTAATTACTACTCTGTGAAGAAATTATGTTAAAATATTAAACAAAAATCTCTATTTTTTTTTCTTTTCACCCATATAGAGATTCTACATTTCCATGTCATAATTTAACCAATTTAACCCATAATAAAATAGTAATATTCTTTCGAAATTTACTAAGAGATAAAAGGTTTTTCAGAAGCAACCATTATAATCTTAAGGTTATTCAAGCTATCTGCATCTATATAAACATCTTTTCTAAATACTTCCAACACCTCTTTGAGTCCCCGTTCTTGCTAATATTGATTCATTCCCAATAATATTATGGTCCATGTCGGTAACTTTGATGTAGTTTCATGTACTGCAAAGTAAATAGCCCCTACATTCTACAATTATTTCCTCTTTCATCATGTTTACATCCTGCAGGTTTTCCCCCACCTACTACTTTTTCGTAGGCATCATTAGGCCTACCAAATCATTACCATCACTTCTTGGGTTTTCTATGATAACACCTTTCCCTGCCTTCAAGCTCTTTTGATCTCTTTGTCTAACTTCCAAAGTCACATGTTTTCTCTTGTAGGAACAAATATGTTAAGGAGATCACTCTCACGAGTTATAGAAGACAATGCCAGATATTAGAAAATTTTCTTAATCATGGTAAACCTATGTTGAAGACAAAGAACATTACTATTACAATTCCAAGAACGATATTTAGAAAAGGTTATACTAGCCAATGCAACACATCATATCTTCAAAAGTAAAACTCACGCTAATAAATAACCAAAATGAAAGAAGAACATTGCTAAAAAAAAAACATTGTAAATTTCTTATAGGGAGTTGATATTGAAAACAAATGATATATAAATGTAGTAGTAAATCCCATATTCCTTGGAAAAACAAGTATTCAAAATCTTTCACACGACTATGAACTAAAAAGTTCATATCCAAGTATCTTTTATTTTATTCTATTGAGAATGAAAAAATGTGATTCCATTAAAACTTGAATTTCTCACTTGCAACATGGAATATAAAAGGTAGAAAGTAAATCGATTGTAAGAAGCATATATTAGGATTGTAGATTGAAGATGTGCTTTCCCTTTGCATAATTTCTGCCAAATGTTGTGTGAGAAATAACATTTGTTGTAAGTTTGTGGAATTTGGGAGCATATCAACTTCCTTTCACCATAGAACACAAATTTTCTCCATTTTTCCAAAATAGTGGTAATACAATCCAAAAATGTCGGAACCTGGCTTTGAATTCCACCGGAAACAATGTTGTGGAAATATCATCACTCAACATTACCAACGCTAGGCTTCTTGTCTCCTCTAATATACCATAAAAAAGGAAGTGATTCAGTTTAGCCCTAGCTACCAAACCACCACATTTGAAATGGGTGGCCTATAGGGTAAGGAGTGGGATATCTTGGAGGTGAGAGTGACAACATAGTCTTGAAATATCAGTTTCCTAAATGCTGGGTTGGAAAATTTTATACCCTTCAGTTCTTCGATGGTGAGATCACTCATCCCCACAAAAAAGAACACCCTAGTGACATTCCAATCAATCGCCAACTGCTCCTCCTCCTCGTTCAGCGTAAGCCTCGTAACCATGAAATCATAGTGAGAAAACATATTTCTTAGCACGCCTACATACCTCTCGACTATTTCATCAAAATCCATGCAAGCACGAGTAGTGAAGAAGGTGATTTTTGCAACAACGAAGATCAAGGTTTAATCAATGCTGGAAAGAAACAAGGAGTTGTGGGTTGGGCTCTGTTTGATATACAACTAGAGGAGCCTCCATCATTGTTTTTAGGTCACTTACAAAGTCCTCCTCTGCCATTACCATTTCCATTGTTGATCCACTGAAATGCTCACGTGATTTTCATACCATTATCGTTGCTTGGGAGTTAATAACCCCCTAGATATGTCACGTAATTGCTTGATCGTTAGTAACCACTACAGTATGCGTGATGGAGGTATCAATTTGATGGTAGAACATAATTCTATTTTCTAACACAGAGAATGGAGGGCAGACAAAAACACATAGTGGCAGCTGGGGGAGTTGTTTTCAAAGGGAAATGCCTTATGACATAATTATAATATAAAAAAATTTATATTGTATTAAAGATGGTATTATATTAGTTCAAAATTAATAAATTTAATAATATTAACATTAACTATGTTAATATTCAATTTTTAATACTAATATCAAATTTCACAATTTAATTTAATAATAATAATAACATTTTTTTAATATTAATATTATATTTAATAATGTTTCTACATGACATGTTAACAAAAATTATAGTAAAATTTGGAATTTTAATGTTGTAAAAACTTTTGTGGAAGGTAAATTTATGATCCATTGAAATTCAAGATATATGATAAGGTATATTTTGACCACAAACATACATACTTACACATTACCCCCATAATGGGTTGTACAATGTGCATCTTGGAGGAATAACATAAAATAATAAAAAATTCGTAATGTTCTTCATAACCTAGATCCAATTCAATTTCCATTTTTAGTAAATTAATATCATACCAACTTGTTCAAATTATTCATGGATTAAATTTGAGATCTTTATGGATTCTAAAATCTAAATTGTGGGATCTACATTTTTTTTATAGAGGCTTGATTGAGCTACATAGCTTGATAGAGCCCCTAGTTAACCATGTAAATGGCTCAATCGAGGGTTTACTAACCCCTCGATCGAGCCATTCGAATTTAAAATTTAAGAGCTCGATTGAGATCCTAAAATCCACAATTTCAACACCCCTTTTGCAAAATTTTCTACAACATCATTTTCTGCCCTAGTGGGCTTAGGGAAAAAATTGTCCTTTCGTGTCAAATTCGATCCTATTGTTTTCATGAATGAATCATCTATCCAATGGAATGTAAGTTTGACATTTTCTAATTCATATGATATTTTTCATTTGATTTATTTTAAACATATTTCTTGAAATTTTTTTCGACAATTTTAAAGAAGCTAAATAAAAAATCAATAACATAAAATATACACAACAAAAGAATTTCAAAAGATACCACTATATTAGCTTATGAGTCCTCTTCAAAATAGTACTTTTGGTTTTTCAATTTACTTCAATAGTTGAAAAAACCTTACGCAAACATGTGTCTGTAAAATGCAATTGAAATATTACTTCATCAACTTCGAAAGATAATAAAAAATATAATTTTGCATAAAAAAATATGTTTTTAATATGAAAAACTTAGTTCTCTCCATGTATATCATGCTCATAATTTTTTTTTTTATATTACACATTTTAGACTAAGTTATTCTACATGAACACACACATACCTCTTAAGGTGTGTGAAAATTTGCAAGGACTATCATTTCATTTAATGGAAATTTGACATATTATATGACACTAATTTTTTCGGAAAAAATATCATTAGGACAACAACATAATTCTCCATAAATTCTGTTCTTACTATGGATCAAAATTCACAATTCTTATATGAATTTTGATGGCTTCAATTCAATAAAAGAGTAAAATTTTGAACTTTCATCACCACATTTGTCCCAAAAATGTAGCTCATCATCATGCATTCACCCTTAGTATTCCAATTAGTAAAACATTTTTTAAAAATTCACTAATATAATCTAAAAATTTATCTCAAAAATCATTTTCTCTTTATGCACACATGCATTCTTATCGAGGTAAATTTCCTTGTCATGCAAGAAAAAATCTAAAATATTCACAACAACTCACATGCAATTATATTCGTTGCATTTTCAACCTTTAATTATACTTTGCTAATGTAACAGCCCTGGTGAAAATTCCATGTAAAATATATATAAATACTATGGATGATGGGACATGTATTCCAAGTTGAATGGTGGGCAGTGCATCCTAGGGGGTGTTCATTTGGTTGTTTATGGCCAAGGAAATTGGTAAAGGTAATGGCTAAGGCATTAGAGAGGCAAAAAGGCATTTTGGCACATTTATTTATGAAAATAATGGAAATTAGGAGAAAAGGAAGGTGGAAGGTCTCATTTTGCATGTGAGGAGGAAATTGTGGGAAAATAACGAAAATGAAGAAAATAGAGGCCTCATTAATAAAAGGGATTATGAGGATCAATGGAAAGACTTGGTTAGTTTAGCTTTAGAGCTATCTCATTATTCTCTCTCTCTCTCATAATCTTGGATACATAGATTTTTTTTGGAGCACTCTTGGAGGGTGTGACATACTTGGATTCTTGGAGAAAGAAGGCAAAGGAAGAGCAAGAAAGCATAAGAAGGCATCGACATCTGTAGCTACATCATATTGCTTGCTGGTACCGAGATTAATGTATGATTTCTTCAATAGTTTTGACATGCATGGCACATGCATGTGGTTTCTTGGTTGTGATCTATCATTGGCATGGAGGATTGCTTGGAATGACAGTGGATTGCCTAGCCTTTCCATTTCCTGGATAGCCATGGTGATGCCAGTTTACTTTCATTGCTTTGTTTTTTTTGGTTCTCATGTTTCCTTAGCTTGGGTTGAGTTATTAGTCCTGGAAGCCTTGGTTGAAAAAACACTCTAGAAGCCTTGCAACAACTTGGGTTGAGTTAATAGTCCTAGAAGCCCTAGTTGAAAAAACACTCTGGAAGCCCTGTAATAGCTTGGGTTGAGTTACTAGTCCTAGAATCATGGGTTGGACAAATACTCTGGAAGCCCTTGGTGGGTTGAGCTACTAGTCCTGGAAGCCTTGGTTGGACAAAGGCTCTGGAAGCCCTGTATAAGTTGTGGGTTGAGTTACTAGTTCTGGAAGCCTTGGTTGGACAAATGCTCTAGAAGCCCTATATAAGTTGTGGGTTGAGTTACTAGTTATGGAAGCCTTGGTTAGACAAACACTTTGGAATCCTTGGAAGGCTTCGATGGAGACAAATCTGATGATGGTTTTTGGTGACGTCCGACCATGAGGTGGAATCACTGTTTGATGGGTTGAGGTGGGTGGCCTCTGGAAGCCCTGGATGAGTTTTGATTTATGTGTTCTCTGAGGTCCCACATTGATGATTGGAATATGGCACGTAGGTGATTGGCCGAAGAGAGACTTGGCTCCGCTAATATATGGTCGGGTGGAACATGGTAGTCCCATGTCTGATTGCTTCATTGTATTTACTAATGAAAAAATCAATCCCTTGATTTTCATGTGCAAATGTTTGATGTGTATATGGATTTTGATGGATGATATGTTTATTGTATTTTTATTGCTATTATGTTGTTTATATGCACATTTACCCCAGAGGGTGTTACAGAGTGGTATTAGAGCATGGTTCAATTACTTGGATAGGATAGGCTCTATCATAGGTGAAATGAAGATCAAAGGTTAGTGTTTAGACCATTCTATCATGTCTGTTATAACTTTTCCTTTGTGGCATATTAGAAGTTGAAAATTTGTCCATATTGATGTTCAATCCCAATTATAATGTGGTAAAAATTTTAGATATTTTTTCACAATACTTTAGGAATTATGATCTAAGGAATATGACCTTCTTGAATGCACCTTTAAATAGGTCATGTTGGAATTTCTACACTAACTTATCTTCTATAGGCTTTTAGAAGCAAAAAAATTGTCCACATTGAGGGTACATGCCACCCATTATGTGGTAGAAATTTTAGATATTGGGTTGCAATATTTTAGGAGATATATATATAGGGAGTCAAGCCTTCTGAATGCTCCTAAAATCAAGCCTCAAATAGGTCATGCTGACATTGTTGTTATAACTTTTCTTCTGGGAACTCTCAGGAGCTGAAATATTTTCCACAATGAGGGGAAATTCCATTGATATTGTGATAACAATTTAGATGTTTATTCATTGTATTTTAGGAGATATGACCAGTGAGTGGAAGTTGAGATTTCTGGATACTCCTAGTATTGTGTTGGTATCTTTTTATAACTTTTCATCTATGAAATCTCAGAAGTTGAAACTTGAACCATAGTGAGGGATAATACCACTAATCATATGGTTTAGTTTCCATAACTTTTACTACTACAATTTAGGATATATGCATTGAATCATTCACTATATTAGTTTGCATGCAAAGTGTTTGATGAAATGCTTAAATGGTTCAATGATTAATTGCATACAAGATGTTTGATCAAATGCCCCAATGAGTATGTTGTTTGTGGTTGGGGATTGTATTGATGTGTAATAGTATTCTTGTAGTTGATATATGCTTACTTGTATGAAAATAATTTTCTATATTAGTTTGCATGTAAAGTGTTTGAAGAAATGCTTACATGCAAATCTATAGTATAGTAGTTGTTTGAAGAAAAATGTAAAAGTATGGCAATTGTCTGAAGAAAATGTTTTTTTTTTTTTGGATGGGATAGTATTGTAGTATGATAATATGGATGTAATTGATCTATGCCTATTTGCATGCAAAGAACTTGAAGAGTTGCATGTAAGGAATTTGAGAGGTTGCATGCAAGGAATTTGAAAAGTTGCAAAGAAAATGGAAAAGTGGCATGTTTTTCATTATAATGTTACAAGTGGAATAAGTGCAATGTTTTAGACTTAGTATCATACAAATGCCTGAGAAACAAAAATTAATTTCTTTTTAAGTGTGGTTAAATTTAGTAGAGCTTTGGAGATCCCATTTCCATAATTAGACATTAGAGATCTAGACATTTTAGTAGCTTCCTCCTTCTACGTTAGTGTGGACCATGGATAGTAAGGGGTTATGCTTAAAGGTTGTTAGTATTGGTGAATGATGATTTCAAATTAATAGACACGATGTCTTGATTTTCGAAACATGTGACTAACTATGTATGAATTATATGTTGCTTACATGTTGATTTCATGATGCTTACTTACATCCTTGTATATTAGGTTACATTTTTGAATATTTTGATTACATGTATCAGTCTTGTAGGCTGATTACGAGAATTGATCGCTTACGTTCGATTACATGCGTTATTTGTAGTTATAGCTGATTTGGAATTGCTTATGCATAATATTGGTTGCATATGGCAATGAGTACAACGGAGTAATGGTTTTTGTCATGCATGAGGTCATGGTTTGTGTACTTGATATGGTCATGCATTGATGAGTGGACTCTAGCTAGAATGATGCATATATGGTTTGGTACCCAGTTTTTATGTGTAGTTGTTATGCATGTATAGTAGGTCAAACGTGCTATTGGTTGTTATGATGCTAATGAGCTAGTTGAGATAGAGTAAGGGATGTAGATCATCATAATGAGGTTGCAGCATTAGACTTTAGGATAAGAGAAGATCATCATACAGGTAGTGTATGTTTGGCATGCAGGTATGTAAGTTAAGGATTATTTTATGCATTAGAGTTATATACATTAGGTTTATGACAATGTATTTTATGTTATGGTTACAATCATGATAGATGTTAGATAATTAGTGTCGTGATATGCACATGTGTCAGATAGTCAGGAATGATAGTAACCTTTAGTTATATGCATTGCTATTGTTGTTTTATATTAGATAACCTAATGATTATGTTGCATGTTGTTGATGAGTATGAAATATATATTATTGTTGTTATATGCTATTAACTTGATGATTAGGGTCATTTCATTGAGATATTGATGTTATAATTTGGATTGGTCATATGCGTGATGGTTATGTTCATTACCTTGAAGATCTTGTTGTTATTTGTATTGTGTTAACCTGGTTTGACCTATGCAGATTGTTATGGTTACTATATTCAGGTATGAACTGACATATTTGTGAGATGGGATCATACTAATCTAGATTGATTTTGCATATGTATATGAGTTTACGATGTGAACATGTTAGTTAGATATTGTTATGGATATCATGATCTTATGAGTGCTTGAGCTGATGTGTTGTAAAGTTATATCAAGCTAACTAGATTGACTGTGCAGACATGATAACCTCCCCTGAGATACATTAAGGTATCATTTTCTTATGTCATATATTTGGTGCTTAACTGTTGATTATGTCATCTAGTTGATTTATTTAACACGGTATGAATGTTTGATGAATTTCATTATACATAATATGAGTATGTGTTCAAATGATCTTGTTTTAAGATGATTGTACTAAAATATATGTGTTGAGATAGTTGATATGTACTTTATTATAGTAGGTGATAGTTGTAGTATTATGACTGATGATTATGAATTGACTATGGATTATGATGTGATTGTTAGTCTTGGTAACAACTGATTTCAAATTAATATATATGATTGTCTTGATATTTTGAACATGTGGTTGACATGTGCGAGCAATTGCAGGGTAACATGCTTGGTATTAACACGACAAGGTAATAGTTGATGTGTCTACATAACTAACAATTGGGTGGTGTGACAACACATAGTAAGGATCGATTCCTACAAGGTAAAAGGGTAAAAGAAAGGAATTGGGGAAGAATTCCTTTGGCTATATTCGGAAACCCTAATTTCGAATGAATGAGTGCTTTGCACAGAAGAAGCCTTCTTAACCTTGATTTTGTCTAACATTATGTGGATATGTGCTATATTCATGAACATACACTTGACAGGTCTATTAGCTAGTCTTTAGCTATATGTGGACTTGTTAAAGGATTGGAGTCCCTTGAGAGATGGTGTGGATGTGTTCAATTGCAAGTAGCTTGCTTGGCACAGTTAAATGAGGTAACTGGTGTATTATTATGCTTAATTATACATTGACAATTATGTGTTTATGGCAGCATGATGCAGGGAGTTTTATGGCAAGACAGGTTGCCATGAAATCTTGAAGATGGATTAGGTTGACCTCTCCTTAGAAACCATGGGAATTGAGTCATTGTTTTAGTCTTGTGATTTTGGTCTTTTAAGCTTGATTTGCAGTTTATTTTATGTCTCATGCAAGGCCTTGCCACTTTGTTGTAGTCTCATATCATTATGGGTTTTCATGGTCTTCTTCATGGTTTTTTCTTGTCTTCTTTTTTATTGTTTTGAGTCTTACGAATTGGTTGGGAAAGAGGAAAGTTGATAGAGCTCAAAGAGAGCTATGTGGTACCTGAAAGGGAATATAAGGCTTAGATGAATCTCGGTGCATGAGTAAGCATAGCGGAAAGTAAGGCTATGACAGTCGGTTGGACTCGCTGGGTCTATTGTGGTAAATGGATAGTAGCAATGTAGACACAATAAATGTAACTAGAAAAGGTAAAGTAAATGGATCAGATGTGTCATATGCTTTGGCTATGTTGGGAATTTTTTCTCTCAATGCTTGTGCATGAATAAAGGAATTTCTCTTAACCTAGACCTTATGTTATTTGGTAATTATGTTATGATCATGATTATGTTGATGTTTTTATATGTATACATGAATGTATGTATGTCATTGTCTAACAAGGTGATGATTGTTTTATGCTAACGTTTATATATGTATGTATGTTTCCATGTATCTATGTAATTGTCTAACAGGGTTGTCAGGGATCATTCTTGTGGAGGAATGATTGCTTATGCAGGAGAACGACATGAATAGGTTCTTGGTCTTACAAGGAATCAATTGGGAAGAGTAGTCACAACAAATATACGAGGTCAGTATCATGTGGATATGATTTGGTATTATATACTTCTATTATGCCTATGTTTATGTTATGACAGGTAATGTGGAAGGATACATCAACAAATTGAAAGAAGTGTGGTCTGTAACATGCTAGGGTAAGCATGGATAAGACATTAGAAACAAGGTTTCTTGGTATATGTAGTGTGGTTTCAGATGTGTGGTGTTATTGTTGTGCATATGTAATACATGTTGTACATGTTGCATCTCTGATGATTGTGCGCATGTATTATTGTGCATATGTAGTGTGCGTACATGTTGTTTATGCAGTGTTATGTAAAGGGTTTTGGTAAAGATAGCGCTGTATGAATGTTATATATTCAATACTCGGTATAGATGGTACTATGTACATGTTGGATATGCAGTATTGTGTACATATTGTACTATGTGCATGATGGATACATAGTTTTGTGTGCATATGGTCTTATGCGAATGTTGGATATGCAGTGTTGTGTACAAAAGATGTTATGTACATGTTGGATATGTAGTGCTATGTACAAGTGGTGTTGTGTGCATGTGGTACATTGGTACTATGTAGATATGGTGTGATATGAATGATTGTACAAGTGGTGCAAGGTGCATGTGGTTTTGTGTACATGTTGTACAAGTGGTGTTGTGTGCATGTGGTGCTATGTACATGTCGTGCATGTCATGTTGTGTACATATGGTGTCACGTACATGTTGTGCATGTGGTATTGTGTATGCATTGTATTGGTGTAGTGTACATGTGGCGTTGTGTACATGTTGTGAAGGTGGTGCTATGTATATTTGATGTTGTGAACATGTTGTGCATGTGGTGTGGTGTATCGATGGTATTGTGTACATGTTGTACATATGGTACTGGTGTATGTGTGGTATTGTGTGCATGTCATCCATGTTGTCTTATGGGCATGTGGTATTATGTATGTGCATCATGTAGTCATGGTATTGTCGTGTGTGTACTTGTTGTGTTGTACTCTATGTAGGTACATGTATTGGGTGGTATTGCACATCGAGTATAGGTGGATGCACTGTGTTTTACACTAGTTGTAGGTTTACGCATTGTACGTCAGGTGTATTTGAATGTTTTGTATCATGTTGTGTGTCAGGTGTGGTTGTATGTTTGTGATGCACACTATGCGTATGTGCACTTGGTAGAGGAGAAGGCATTGTGTGTTTACTGGGTGTGGCATCTGATCTGGTGTCTATACAAAAGAACAAAGGTAGAAGTAAGGATCGATGAAGGATAGGTATCGATATTGTATTTCATTTTTATTATGCATGTGACTTATGGTTTGGTATATGACGATTACATGTTAATTATGATTCTGGTTTATGATTTATGATTCTGATCTGTGATCTATGATTTTGTTTGATGATCTATGATTGTGGTTTTATGTTGGTTACATGTGATTTATGATTTTGATCTATGATGGTTGTGTTTTGAGCTAACCTACTGTGATATTTTTATACATGTTGATTTGCTCAAATATGCTAGTTTGACCTCTTGTGAGAGGAAGCGAATAGTATTCTAAGTGTACCTTATTGACAAAGTACAAATGAGGTATGATTTGAAGTTATTTCAATTTATTTTGAATCTAATGGAGTTATGTTCTTCGTATAGGAAGCATGAACATGCCTAGTTGGGTGGTCGAAATCAACTGCCAAAATTAGCAGCAACTATGAAATAAATTAGAAATGCAACAGTATGCCGGTAGAGCACTTCAAAAGTAGGGCCATTGTGGAACACTCATTGATTTCCATGAGCATGCTATGACTGATATGATGGTTTTAAGGCATGGATATGCCTTGGTTTTTGTATCTTTCGATGCGAGGAAGCCTTACCAAGGGTTGGACTGCCCAGGATTGGGGTGCCAACAAAACTTGGAAGGTGAGTGACTACATGGAAGAGGCGACCGGATTCTCAAGGGACTATGTAGCAGAGAAGGGAAGGTCACAGATCGATTTGTTTTGGTCATTAGCATTCCCAGATAGAATTAGATGCTCATTGGGAGTGTGCCCTGGGACAATGAGCTGGTAACTCTTCGTTGAGAGGACAAGTGGTGCAGGATTATAGTGCCAGATGTTGGATGCAAATTTGACTTTGGAGTGGATTCTGGACTTCCGAGGAAGGAGTTGGATCCTGGTATTACATTCAGAGTGGAGGTGTGAACCTCTAGATTCCCTTGTTGTGGATGCAACATTGCATTATTTTATTTGCTGGTTGAGAAAATGTGCATATGTGAATATGTGTATATGTGGTTATTGTAAATACTGTAATCCACTGTGTTATAAAGCTCCATTATGTGGTATGTTGTCATGTTTTCATGATGTTTTGATTTTGATTAGATCTTCCATTGTAAATACTGCAACAAGTTGTGTTATAAATCTCCATGGGAAATATGTTTTGTTTTCAAAAGTCTTTTGGTTATAGGTGTCATTTGACACTGAGGACGTCATCTGGTGTTCCCCCAAGGGGGAGGGTTCTGCAACAACCCTAGTGAAAATTCCATGTAAAAATATATAAATACCATGGATTATGGGACACGTATTCCACGTTGAATGGTTAGCAGGACATCCTAGGGGGGTGTTTATTTGGTTGTTTATGGCTAAGGAAATTGGAAAAGGTAATGTATAAGGCATCAAAGAGGCAAACACGTATTTTGGCACATTTATTTATGAAAATAATGGAAATTAGGAGAAAAGGAAGGGGCAAGGTAATATTTTGCATGTGAGGAGGAAATTGAAGGAAAATAATGGAAAATGAAGAATATAGAGGCCTTATTAATAAAAAGGCTTATGAGGATCAGTGAACAAGACTTGGTCAGTTTAGATTTGGAGCTCCCTCATTATTCTTTCTCTCTCCCATACTCTTGGATACTTAGAGTTTTCTTCGAGCAATATTGGTTGGTGTGGCATACTTGGATTCTTGAAGCAAGAAGGCAAAGGAAGAGTAGGAAGGCACAAGAGGGCATCAACATCAACATCTACATCAAATTGCTTGCAGGTATCGAGTTGCATGTATGATTTCTTCACTAGTTTTGACATTCTTGGCACATGTATGTGGTTTCTTGGAATTGATCTATCATTGGCATGGAGAATTGCCTGGAACGACAATGGATTACCTAGCCTTTCCATTTCCTGGATAGCCATGGTGATTGTCAGTTTAATTTCATTGCTTTGTTTTTTCTGGTTCTCATGTTTCCTTAGCTTGGATTGAGTTATTAGTCCTAGAAGCCCTGGTTGAAAAAACACTCTAGAATCCCTGCAACAACTTAGGTTGAGTTGATAGTCCTAGAAGCCCTCATTGAAAAAACACTCTGGAAGCACTGTAACAGCTTGGTCTGAGTTACTAGTCCTAGAAGCCCAGGTTGGACAAATGCTCTAGAAGCCCTTAGTGGGTTGAGTCACTAGTCCTGGAAGCCTTGGTTGGAAAAATGTTTTGGGATCCCTATATAAGTTGTGGGTTGAGTTACTAGTTCTGGAAGCCTTTGTTGGACAAATGCTCTAGATGCCCTGTATAAGCTGAGGGTTGAGTTACTAGTTCTGGAAGCCTTGGTTGAACAAACACTTTGCGAGACTTGGAAGGCTTGGATGGAGATCAATTTGATGATGGTTTTTGGTGATGTCGAACTGTGAGGATGAATCAATGTTTTATGGGTTGAGGTGGGTGGCCTCTGGAAGCCCTGCATGAGTTTTGATTTATGTGTTCTCTGAGATCCCACATTCATGCTTGGAATATGGCACATGGGTGATTGGCTGAAGAGAGACTTGGCTCAGCTAATCTATGGTTGGGTGGAACGTGGTAGTCACATCTCCGGTTGCTTCATTGTATTTATTAATGGAAAAACTGTTCCCTTGATTTTCATGTGCAAATGTACTCATGTGTATATGGATTTTGATGGTTGATATGTTTATTGTATTTCTTTTCATATTATGATGTTTACATGCACATGAAAATCTTATCTTATCTTATTTGATGGAAATCTTATATAAAATTTTCCAAAATATTAATGTTCTAGCTACCTCCATAGAGATACATAGAGTGTCATGTCTTCTAATTGAAATTGTTTAGGTTTTATTTCTTTAGATAGCTTTTGGTTATGACTACTTCAAGATTTTTAAAAATTATATATTTATTATTTTAGATTTATAAAAAAATAAGGTTAAATAAAATTAACATATTGAGTCATTTTGTTTGACTCTTTCTATGTTAATGACTCTTTTGATTATGTCTACGGGGTATATCAACTAGATTTATTAATGTTGTTGTGCTAGTATATACTACAAATTGCACCAGATGTTGCAAAGGAAATGTCGTAAGGTAGTAGTGTAGGAAAGAGTAGCGTTAAATTGTTACTCTTCCATGATGACAGTGAAAGTGTCACCAGATGTTCCCAAAGTGTGTAAGTAGAATTTTGGATTTTAGTTAAAGAGGGGGTCTCACAAATTACATCATCGACATGAAAATTGTATACATAGCGTCAGGTTCTCTCTTTTTGGTCATTTAGTGTATTCTCAATGGAATGTATGCATTTGTGAGAGAGAAGATGTTGTTGTTTTGTCCTTATGGTTTTATGGCTGTTTATTGTAAAGAAATTCATACTTTTCAATTTTGGATGACAGGCATACACTTCAACATATTTGTCTGATGGGATGTTTATGATTTGATGACAAGTGGTTGTTCTATTATAATACCTCAGATGTACATGGAAATTTTTGTGGCTAGAATATTACAAACTCATGTCCATAAAAGGCTTTGAAGTTGTGAAAAGGACTTAGACGAGTTAAATTTGAACTCACTGCATTGGCTTATAGTAGTTGCTCGCAGTTGATCTTCGAGGTCACATTTTGCATATTGCAATTGTGCAGATGGAGTCTTTTTCTTGTCTTTGGTATGACGATGTCCCTGATTTCTCTCTTTCCTCACTTCTATTTGTTGAATCTTATATAAAAAACAAATTGTTGAGAGATTTCTTTGAAGTGCATATGATAAATTGCAATGATGTGAACAAGGATGCTTGTGGAGACTCTATTTTCTCCTTGAAAAGCAAGGTACACATAATTTTTGAATGACTTATCAGAAACATCAAACAAATATATAGAATAACAAGACTGAAATGAAACAAAAATAGGACTTAGGGACTCATTTCACCTTAGTTGTGGTTAGGATGTAGATATATTCTGTGCTATATAGTTAAAATCTAAATTTCCGGTACACCCCATCCTATAGTATGATTATTTCAACTATCAAGAACTTAAAAAATAATCATGCCACATGGAAAAGCAACCATGACTCCAATAAAATAAATTTCTAAAGAAGCGTTGAGCAGTGAGAGCTTACCTAAATAGACCAGTAGACAAATATTGTCTTCTTGACCCAAACTACAAAACATTCCTTTCTGCATCAACAACTACTTTATTTGTTTCTTGATTGGAAGTAAAAACATTCCACTTTTGAAACATTGCAACAAAGACATGGATAAATCGAGTGAGAGGACTACCACTGGGCAATTTATGTCACTAAAATCTTGTCCCACACAAGAAGATAGACAAGGCTATTTCCATGGTCACAACGGGAATGCAAAATCCCAGACCCCATCCAACATTTTCCTGAATATACACAAGTACAGCGAGTCCTATTAGGCTACCAATGATTATACTAGAATTCCAATAGTTGAAGAATCAACTCTTACGCTTCTTCTCTACTTGGTCATCCTCTTCAAACTAATCTACACCAAATGATTCTAAAGAGAGATTGTGGCCTCCTTGCCCCAATGAAACCATGTATATTGAGAAGAAAAAAATCGTAATCTAATTTAAACTCCTAAAAGGGGTTGATAAAGTGACCAAAGTTAATCATTGTAACAACCCATTGCATGTAGTGTTTATTTCTCAATTAAAAAACTCTTTTCAAACCTTGTTTTCCTTTTAAATAAAAGTTTAATTCTCCTGAAATATATAAAAAAACGCTCTTATGTCTATCAAAGATTGCACAAATTCATTGGAAAACAATTGTATGAAAACATAATTATCAGTTTCATAATATTATAACATTAGAAAAAATTCCAGTGGGGTGCGAGATACTAGAAGGTTAACCGAATAAGGTAGTGATTAGCTTTGATGCTAACAAAGGATTTTTCCTTCAGGATTGGTTCGTAGAAGGAACATACATGTTGGCTTTAGTGGGGTGGTCCTAATTGACTTAATATTGGGGCAATCATATAAGATTTCATGCTGACAGTGCGAGGTATACTAATTGTTCTTTAGAGGGTAGGTTGGATAATTTGGGTGTCCTACTCATCTATAAGATTTTGAACCGAATAATTTTACATAGGAAGTGCCTTAACATAAACTTTGTCACGAATTATTTTACACCTAATTGGTGTGGTTCTCTAACTGTTAACTTATCCATCAGTTCCATTTAACTGCGCTCTGCTTTGGCTATATAGCATGAATTTGTAAGGATGGGATATTGATATCGAATGCAAATTTTGGGTTGTTTTGATCATATCTTAGACCTAAAATCTACATATAAGGAATTCATCTCAAAATCCTCATTTCATAAGCATTGTTTAAAAGAAAAAAGTGAAAAATAAATACTTACATGCGTTTAGCCGCTATATGCCTAGCTATCTAATGTAGGTTTCAAAGGAATGAATTTGGTGAAAATGTAGATTATTTAAGATAAATCATTACCTCTGAAACCTATTGCATAGGTAGAAGGAAGTCTAATCAAACTCCTCAGTGTATGTTTCTTTAAGCACATGAGTAAAAAGTATGAGAAAAAAAAAAACAAAAAAATGAGCCAAACTTTAGTTGCAACCTACCTTAGTTGTTTACGATAGGTTTCAAAGAAATGAGATTAGGTGAAAATCTTATATTGTTATGACCAACTAGTTACGTCTCGGGATATGTTTATAGAAACAATTAGAAGAAAAGAAAAGAAAATACTAACCATAAAATAAACGACAGAAGACAGGGAAATGGTCCAATATCGACCCAAATATGAATATGAAACAAAATATCCAAGCAAAGGAAGCATATGGACCACACTAGACCAGACATTAACATTCTTTGCAGCAGTAGTGGTGCTCTCATGCATAAAATCTGTGAGGTAAGTCACCAAATTTGAAAGAATTCCTGCATATGCTAACCTTTCTGTTATCTCCAATCCTGTGAAGAAGATGATGGTAAACATATGTACCAGAAAACAACTACTAGAATATAATGGAATGTGAATAATCTAACTTATAGACGAAATAACCTATTTTCATGACATTTTTTCTCGTTAATTTTAATCAAAATCCGACAAAGTTTTTTAAAAACTTGAGTTTAAGTTGTTCAATATGCATAATTCGAGTGCCCAAGGGTTTTTTCGGGAAATTGAATCCATTTATGCATTCAAAAATGTATTTTAAACAACAAAAAATCTTTAAATTATATTGCCAGATTTTGGTGAATTCCAGTGAAAAGGCTATTTCGTCTATAAGTTAGACTACGCCTAATGGAATGTGTAAGAGAATATAATTGTAATTTTGATGATAAAACATTTTGAACAAGCATATGAGATACTACAATACAATTGAATGTAGAATAGAATAGAATTCAAATGAATTCATACTAATTATGAAGAGTGATGATTTCCATCATTTAGTATGAGTCTGCCTAACATAGTGCCCATGGAAATCAACTGATCCATCTCAAACAAAGCCACTAGACTAGGAAGAGTAATCCTCTTCTATTGTTGTGTTCTTAAATAGTTTCCTTTGATTTCCTATAAAAATAATAACAACAATAGAGAGGCTCTAATAATAATAATAATAATAGAGAGGAGATTGTAGTTTAAAGTGACTTTCATGACTAGTTGAACTTTCTCAACAACCTTGATAGGGAATTGTTTAACTGTTTTTATTTTTAAATGTTATTTTTAGTGATACATTCATTGTTTTTTTCCATAATTTCATTTATTTTAATCATGTGCAAATCTAAAAAGTAAAATAGTTCAGCTACTCCTCTTACTTGATACTCCATGATTAGATACTTCAAGTAACTCTAAGCCTATTAAAAATTAAAACTCTAGAGGATCAATTGGGTTCTAAGTAGCGGTTGCAAGGTGAATATATGGTCAAGTGCATGGGCATAATATGGGGAAGTGATAAAATAAAATCATTGAAGAACCATAGCCAATACCACTTTTGATTCAATGATTACAAAGTTCCAACCCACACAAATTCTTGGGCCATATCCAAGGGGTAGAAATGCGAAGGGATGCCTGGAAGCCTTAACGAGTCCATCAGTAAATCACCTTGAGTTAAACTCATTTGCATCATTTCCCCATAAAGTTGGATTATGATGTGTTGTAATAAATGGAGTAAGTTGGTGCCTGCGGGAATTGAAATCCTTCCAAGCTTCAACAAATTTACCTCTTGACGTAACAGATCCATTGTTGGTGGGTAAAGTATCAAGGCCTCATTTGTTATCATTCCCACCCACAAAAAACCAATATGAATATTTTGATTTCTAATAAGCATGAATTATTGCAAAACAAAAAACTATTGAAAACTTATCTATGATGTAGTGGAATGACTCCATCTTACTTGGCTTCTCAGCTTTAGAATTTTGTTATGTTAAATATGCTTGAACAAGTCTCTTTCGAGATCCTCTTCCAAAATCTACTATGAACAAGGTTTATGGATTTCATCAAAGTTTTTTCCAATTGTTAGTATCAAATGAATGAGAAATCAATGATATATGGAAAATGTAAATTGCATCACATCTATTAAGATTAGTTGGAACCAGAAGAAATTGACATTGTTTAGGGGTAATTTTTTGAGCATGGGATTTACTTTATTTAGAAAGAAACATTTTGAGTTTAAGTGGTCAGCTATGGCTCTCAATCTAATGATTTCATAACTACAAGACCATCAACTTGTCCCTACAGAGGATTTCTTCCAATTTAGGTAATAAAGAAAATGGTGTATTCAGGAGAAACCCATAACAAAACGGTCCTAGGCAAATTTTCCCCTCGATTACCATATTACACTTCTAAGTCTTTCTTTTATCCTGTGTGTGAATTTGAAGTTCCATTACACCTTCTATCCTTGAATTTTCACTCAACTAGAATGAATCATCTCTCCATTACTTAATTCATAAATAAACATTTTGAGTATAATTGGTTAGTTATGGCTCTCAATTTGATGAGATCATAATTGCAGGACCATAAACTTGTCCCTACAAAGGATTTCTTCTAATTTGGGTAGCAAAGAAAATGGTATATTTAGGAGCAATCCATACCAAAAAGGGTCCCAAAAACGATTGCCCCTCCATTACAATATTACAATTCTAAGTCTGTTTTCTACTTTTTGTGTGAAATTTGAAGTTCCATTGCATCTTCTATCCTTGATGTGCACCCAACCAGCATGAATTTCCTCTCAAGTCTCTTTATACTTCTAGATTAAGTTGTTGACATTTTCGATATGTGTCTTGATATATTTTAAATTTGTTATAACTACTAGTTTTTTTTTTTTTACTTCCGCATGGATTCCTCTCTCATATTCATTGATATCCATGTATACCCTTAAAAACAAATTTGTCTACATAACCTTGTTTATGAACTATCACAACATTTATATATTACAACCTTTATTCCCTACCAATCTATGCAAGAAGAATTGATTCCCTCTCTCTGCATGGATTTCCACAACTACTGTGACCTTTGTTCAACATAATGTCTCTATATGTTATCTTGAGCAACAATTTATTCGAATACATAAGAAAATACATGACATTTCTTTAAGAAATGCCATTTTATTCATCTATGTGGCCAGAAGGCTTGTTAGAAATTCAAACTCTCAAGGATCACCTAGGCTCCATGTAGAGGTTACAAGGTGAATATATGGGCAGGTGTAGGGGCATAAGATGGGGAAGTGACAAAATAAAATCATTGCAAAATCATAGCCAATATAACTTTTACTTCCATGAGTGCAAAGTTCAAAGCCACACAAATTATTGGACCATATCCAAAGGGAAGAAATGTGAAGGAATGCTTGGAAGCCTTGGCGAGTCCTTCATTAAATCACCTTGAGTTACACTCATTTGCATCATTTCCCCATAAAGTTGGATCATGATGCATTGCAAGAATTGGAGTAAGTTGGGTGCCTGTGGGAATTGAAATCCTTCAAAGCTTCACTGAATTTATTGCTTGACATAACAGACCCACTACTGGTGGATAAAGTCTCAAGGCCTCGTTTGGAATCATTCCCACTTGAAAAAAGACATAATTTACACTTCAAAAGAGGATGAAGAATATCTATAAAATATAATGTCTTGGCCATGTATACCTATATGATTTACATGTATACCTCTATGATTTACTTACGGCTCTGTGAAGATATTATGTCAAAATATTAAACTAAAATCTCTAATTTTTTTTACTTTTCACCCATCTAGAGATTATACATTTCCATGTCATAATTTAGCCAATTTAACCCAAAATAAAATAGTAATATTCTTTCGAAATTTACAAAGAGATAAAAGGTTTTTCAGAAGCAACCATTACAAATCTTAACGTTATATGAGCTATCTACATCTGGATAAACATCTTTTCCAAATACTTCGAACACCTCTTTGAGTCCTCATTCTTGCCAATATTGATTCATTCCGAATAACATTATGGTCTGTGTCAACATCTTTGATGTAGTTTCATGTACTGCAAAGTAAATAGCCCCTGCATTCTGCAATTATTTCTTCTTTCTTCATGTTTACATCTTGCAGGTTGTCCCCCACCTGCTACTTTTTGGTAGACATCATTAGACCTAGCAGATCATTACCATCACTACATGGGTTTTCTATTACAACACTCCTTCCCCTGCTTTCAAGCTCTTTTGATCCCTTTGTCTAACTTCCAAAGTAACATGTTCTTTCTCATAGGAAAACATATGTTAAGGACATCACTCTCATGAGTTACAGAAGACAATGCCAGATATTAGAAATTTTTTTTAATCATGGTACACTTATGTTGAAGACAAAGAACATTACTATTACAATTCCAAGAATGATATTCAGAAAAGGTTATAATAGCCAATGCAACACATCGTATCTTCCAAAGTAAAATTCATGCTAATAAATAACCAAAATGAAATAAGAACATTGTCGAAAACAAATGATATATAAATGTAGCAGTAAATCCCATATTCCTTGGAAAAACAAGTATTCAAAATCTTTCACACCACTATGAACTGAAATATCATATCCAAGTATCTTTTATTTTATTCTATTCATAATGAAAGAGTGTGATTCCATTGAAACTTGAATTTCTCACTTGAAGCATGGAATATAAAAGGTAGAAAGTAAGTAGACTATAAGAAGCATATGCCAAGATTGCAGATTGAAGATGTGCTTTCCCTTTCCGTAACTGCTGCCAAATGTTGTGCGAGAAATAAAATTTGTTGTAAGTTTGTGGAACTTTGGGAGCATATCAACTTCCTCTTCACTAGAGAACACCAATTTTCTCCACTGTTGTGAAATAGTGGTAATACAATCTAGATATGTTGGGACCTCACTTTCAATTCTGCTGGAAACAACATTGTGGAAATATCATCACTCAACATTTCCAATGCCGGGCTTCTTGCCATCCACATGTGCATGGTCACTACTTCAATATTCCTGTGAATAGTTTGAGCCAAGTTTGGTGTGACTTCCAAGCTTTCTCCTTTAATATTCTGTTAAAAAGGAAGTGATTCAGTCCAGCCCCAACTACCAAACCACCACATTTGAAATGGGTGGCCTATAGGGTAAGGAGTGGGAGATCTTGGAGGTGAGAGTGACAACGTAGTATTGAAATATGAGTTGCCTAAATGCTGGGTTGGAAAATTTTATATCGTTTAGTTCTTCAATGGTGAGATCACTCATCCCCACACCAAAGAACACCTCGATGCCATTCCAATCAATCTCCTACCGATCCTCCTCCTCATTGAGCGTAAGCATCCTAGCCATGAAATCATAGTGAGAAAGCATCTTTCCTAGCATGCCTACATACCTCTCGACTATTTCATCAAAATCCATGTAAGCGCGAGCAGTGAAGAAGGTGATTTTTGCAACAAGAGAGACCAAGGTTTAATCAATTCTGGAAAGAAACAAGGAGTTGTGGGGTGGGCTTTGTTGGATACACAACCAAATGAGTCTCCATCGTTGTTTTTAGGTGACTTAGAATGTCCTCCTCTGTCATTTCCCTTGCCATTGCCATTGTTGATCTACTGAAACGCTCGCACAATTTTTGTACCATTATCGTTGCTTGGTAGTTAATAACCCCATGGATGTGTCACGTAATTGCTTGGGAGTTAGTAATCACTAGGATATGCATGATGGAGGTATCAATTTGATGGTAGAATGTATCTCTATTGTCTAACACAAAGAATGGAGGTCAGACAAAAGCACACAGTGGCAGCTAGGGGAGTTGTTTTCAAAGGGAAATGCCTTACGACGTAATTATAATATAACAAATTTTACATTGTATTAAGGCTGGTATTATATTAGTTCAAAATTAATAAATTTAATAATATTAACATTAAATATGTTACTATTCAATTTTTAATACTAATATCAGATTCATAATTTAATTAATAATAATAATTTTTTTTTAATATTAATATTAATTTAATAAGGTTCTACACAACATGTTAGAAAAAACTATAATACAATTTCAAGTTTTAATGTGGTAAAAACTTTTGTGGAAGGTAAATTTATGACCCATTGAAATTCAAGATATATGATAAGGTATATTTTGAGCACAAACATACATACTTACACATTACCCCCATAATGGGTTGTACAATCTACATCTTGGAGCAATAACATAAAAAAAATAAAAAAATTCTAATGTTGTTCATAAACTAGATCCAATTTAATTTTCATTTTCAGTAAAATAATATCATATCAACTCGTTCAAATTATTCATGGATTAAATTTGATATCTTAATGGATTCTAAAATCTAAATTATGGGATCTACAATTTTTTTATAAAGGCTCAATTGAGCTACATAGCTCAATCAAACCCCTAGTTAACCATGACAATGGCTCAATCGAGGGTTTACTAAACCCTTGATCGAGCCATTTGAATTTAAAATTTAAGAGCTCCATAGAGATCCTAAAATCCACAATTTCAACACCCCTTCTGCAAAATTTTCTACAACATCATTTTCTACCCTAGTGGGCTTAGGGAAAAGTTTGTCCTTTTGTGGCAGATTTGATCATGTTGTTTTCATGAAGGAATCATCTATTCATTGGCATGTAAGTTTGACATTTTATAATTCATATGACACTTTTCATTTAATTTATTTTAAACATATTTCTTGAAACTTTTTGGGATAGTTTTAAAGAAACTAAATAAAAAAACAATAACATAAAATATACACAATGAAAGAATTTCAAAAAATACCACTATCTTATTTTATGTGTCCTCTTCAAAATAGTACTATTGGTTTTTCAATTTACTTAAATAGTTAAAAAAAACCTTACGCAAACATGTGTTGTAAAGTGAAATTGAAATATTACTTCATCAACTTCGTAAGATAATAAAAAATATAATTTTGCATAAAAAAATATTTTTTTAATATGTAAAACTTAGTTCTCTCCATGTAGATTGTGCTCATATTTTTGTTTTTTTTTTAATTAGACATTTTAGAATAAGTTATTCTACGTGAACACACACATAACTCTTAAGGTGTGTGAAAATTTCCAAGGACTATCATTTCATTTAATGGAAATTTGACATATTATATGACACTAAATTTTTTTGCAAAAAATATCATTAGGACAACAACATAATTCTCCATAAATTGTCTTTTTACTGTGAATCAAAATTCACAATTCTTATATGAATTTTGACGGCTTCAATTCGACAAAAGAGTAAAATTTTGAAATTTCATCACCACATTTGGCCCAAAAATGTAGCCCATCATCATGCATTCACCCTTAGTATTCCAATTAGTAAAACATTTTTTTTTTTAAATTCACTAATCTAATTTGACAATTTATCACAAAAATCATTTTCTCTTTATGCACACATGCATTCATATCAAGGTAAATTGCCTTGTCATGAAAGACAAACATCTAAACTATTCACAATCACTCACATGCAATTATATCCATTGCATTTTTCAGCCTTTAATTATACCTTGCTAATGTAACAACCCTAGTGAAAATTCCATGTAAAAATATATAAATACCATGGATATGGGACACGTATTCCAAGATGAATGGTGGGCATAACATCATAGGGGGTGTTCATTTGGTTGCCTATGGATAAGCAAATTCACAAAGGCAATGGCTAAGGCATTAAAGAGGAAAAAATGTATTTTTGCACATTTATTTATGAAAATAATGGAAATTAGGAGAAAAGGAAGGTGAAAGGTCACATTTTGCATGTGAGGAGGAAATTGAAGGAAAATAACTGAAAATGAAGAAAATAGACACCTCATAAACAAAAAGGCTTATGGGGATCAGTGGGGAAGACTTGGTCAGTTTAGCTTTGGAGCTCTCTCAATATTCTCTCTCTCTCTCTCATAATTTTGGATACTTAGAGTTTTCTTGGAGCAATCTTGGATGGTGTGGCATACTTGGATTCTTGAAGCAAGAAGGAAAATGAAGAGTAGGAAAGCACAAGAGGGCATTGACATCTACAGCTACATCAGATTGCTTGTAGGTACTGATTTGCATGTATGATTTCTTCACTAGTTTTGTCATGCATGACACATGCATGCGGTTTCTTGGTTCTAATCTATCATTGGCATGGAGGATTGCCTGGATCGATAGTGGATTGCCTAGCCTTTCTATCTCCTGGATAGCCATGGTGATTGTTGATTTAATTTCATTGCTTTGTTTTTATTTGGTTCTCATGTTTCCTTTGCTTGGATTTAGTTATTAGTCCTGGAAGCCCTGGTTGAACAAACACTCTACAAGCCCTGTAACAGCTCGGGTTGAGTTACTAGTCCTGGAAGCCATGTAACAACTTGGGTTGAGTTACTAGTCCTGAAAGCCCTGATTGGAAAAACACTATGGAAGCCCTTGGTGGCTTGAGTTACTAGTACTGGAAGCCTTGGTTGGACAAACGCTCTAGAAGCCCTGTATAAGTTGTGGGTTGAGTTACTAGTTCTGGAAGCCTTGGTTGGACAAACACTCTGGACGCCCTGTATAAGTTGTGGGTTGAGTAACTAGTTCTAGAAGCCTTGGTTGGATAAACACTTTGGAAGCCTTGGAAGGCTTGGATCAGGATCAATCTCATGATAGATTTTGGTGATGTCTGACCATGAGGTAGAATCACTATTTGATGGGTTGAGGTGGGTGGCCTCCAGAAGCCCTGGATGAGTTTTGATTTATTTGTTCTCTGAGATCCCACATTCAGGCTTGGAATATGGCATGGGGTTGATTGGCTAAAGAGATACTTGGCTTAGCTAATCTATGGTCGAGTGGAACATGGTAGTCCCATCTTTGGTTGCTTCATTGTATTTATTAATGCAAAAATCAATCCCTTGATTTTCATGTGCAAATGTATTGATGTGTATATTGATTTTGATGGCTAATATGTTTATTGTATTTATGTTCCTATTATGTTGTTTATATGCACATTTACCCTGGAGGGTGTTAGAGACTGGTATCAGAGCACGGTTCAAACACTTGAACTAGGTGGGCTCTATCATAGGTGAAATGGAGAACAAAGGTTAAAGTTTACACCTTTCTATCATATCTGTTATAACTTTTCCTCTATGGAATATTAGAAGTTGAAAATTTTTCCCAATTGATGTTGAATCCCAATGATAATTTGTTAAAAATTTCATATATTTTTTGACAATACTTTAGGAATTATGATACAAGGAAGATGACCTTCTTGAATGCACATTTAAACAGGTCATGTTGGAATTTCTGCAATAACTTATCTTTTGTAGTCTTTGAGAAGCTAAAAAAATTTCCAGATTGAGGGGACATACCACTGATTATGTGGTAGAAATTTCAGATATTGGGTTGCAATATTTTAGGAGATATGAGTAGAGGGGTTTGAGCCTTCTGAGTTCTCCTAAAATCAAGCCTCAAATAGGCCACACTGACATATGTTCATTACCTTGAAGATCTTGCTATTATATGTATTGTGTTAACCTGGTTCGACCTACGCAGATGGTTATGGTTGTGATATTTAAGTATGAACCGACATATTTGTGAGATGGGGTCAAACTAATCTAGATTGATTTTGCATATGTGTATGAGTTTATGATGTGAACATGTTAGTTAGATATTGTTATGGATATCATGATCTTGTGAGTGCTTGAGCTGATGTGTTGTAAAGTTATATCATGCTAACTAGATTGATTGTGCAGACAAGATAACCTCCCCTGAGATACATTAAGGTATCAGTTACTTATGTGATATATTTGGTGCTTAATTGTTGATTATGTCATCTAGTTGATTTATTTAACACGGTATGAATGTTTGATGAATTGAATTATAGATAATATGAGTATGTGTTCAAATGATCTTGTTTTAAGATGATTGTACTAAAATATATGTGTTGAGACAGTTGATATGTACTTTATTATAGTAGGTGATAGTTATATTATTATGAATGACGACTATGAATTGACTATGGATTATGACGTGATTGCTAGTCTTGGTAACAGTTGATTTCAAATTAATAGATATGATTGTCTTGATATTTTTCACATGTGGTTGACATGTGCAAGCAATTGTAGGGTAACATGCTTGGTATTAACATGACAAGGTAATAGTTGATGTGTCTACATAACTAACAGTTCGGTGGTGTGACAACACATAATAAGGCTCAATTCCTACAAGGTAAAAGGGTAAAAGAAAGGAATTGGGCAACAATTCCTTTGGCTAATGAATGAGTGCTTTGCACACAAGAAGTCTTCTTAACCTTGATTTTGTCTGACATTATGTGGATACATGTTAGAAAATTATATATTACGGAGCAATGGAACACATAAAATATTGCGGAAATATAAACACAGAAAAACGCACAAAACAAGAGAGACACAGATATACGTGGTTCACCCAATTTGGGCTACGTCCACCTCGAACAGCC
This sequence comes from Pinus taeda, assembly GCA_000404065.3. Classification (NCBI taxonomy): domain Eukaryota; kingdom Viridiplantae; phylum Streptophyta; class Pinopsida; order Pinales; family Pinaceae; genus Pinus; species Pinus taeda. Next base: position 104,449 of record APFE031510883.1, read on the forward strand.
AGTCCTTCCTTTT
>APFE031510883.1:104835-124580 GCA_000404065.3 Pinus taeda
ATCCAGCAAAATAAAGAGACACAACCTACAACAAATCCGCTGTAATATCCTCTGTCTTCTCTCACAGTCTCACCTCTCTGTTTCTCGCTCACACAGAATACACATCTATCTCACAGCCTCAACTACAATACCCTCTTACAAAGAGAGGGGTTGCCTTCTAGGGAAAAAACCCTCAACTAAACATAAGTTCTACCGTCAGATCATCCACCTAATGAACGACCCAGATTAACTAGAAATTACTATACTTTTACAAGGCAATTTTACAGTTGTTTTTAGCTTCGAGGGCGCTGCCCCCGAAACCCCCCGCTTGGGGGGGGCTCCCAAAGGTCGTAGCCGCCCCCCCCAGGACCCCCCCTGCAGCGAATATTTTACGAGCGGCGTTGCCACCCCCATTTTGGAACTGGGGTCCAATGTGGCGGTACTTTTGAATATAGAAGATAATCAGGCTCCACACCCAACAATATGTGCTATATTCATGAACATGCACTTGACAGTTATATTAGCTAGTCTTTAGCTACAGATGGACTTGTTAAAGGATTGGCATCCCTTGAGAGATGGTGTGTGTTAGAGCCTAGATCAACCTCAGGCTGAAGGGAGGCAATCTTAGGATAACCACAAACCAAGCTTAACCTGGTAGCTAGCCCTACCAGCTTAGGAGAGGGGTCTCTCCTTGTCGATCTCAGTTCAGATGACTGAATTGAATATGAATTTTAGGCTAGGTATAATAGCTCTAGGGCTTTTGTTTGATTTTGATGGTTGGTTGTTGGATCAAATGGAGTAGGAAGCTTGGGTCCAGGAAATCAAGTCAGGAATGCAGGGTGTTTTGTAGGATGAGGTAGGTAGGTGTTTTAGCACTTGGATTTGAGTGAGATGGTAGGTCTAAGACTGGTGAGGAGCCAAATAAGGCATGCAAAGACCATGAGTACTATTCAAACAACTAAAAACATAAAAAACTAAATGTATTCCCAAGGCAAAGCATTGTTACCAATGTATTCTACCTACCTATCTTGATTTCATTTAGTTTAGAAGAGTGAAATAGATTATGGCACACATAACACATGAGAAAAACTAATTACAGAAAGAGAAACAATGCCAAGACACCTTACCACAAGAATCCCACAAAAATAGCTGCAAACCCTAGTTTATTTCCTTGCCAAACTGCTGTAGTGATGTACAATGAAGCTCAAAGCATCCACAAGAGTCCAATCTTTACAAATGACTAAGAAAGTAAATAATATAGGAAACAAACCACCTGTGCTAGCCATCAGGGGTCGAATCCATGAGAACAGGGGTGGTTTCAACCATATCTAAACTAAGAATAGGAATATAGGCAGTGGAACAACTTGCCTCTAAAACCATGGAAATTGATTCATTCAACCCCAAATCACCTCAAAATGATGAATCTACCCTCAAGAGTCATTTTGAAATTACATTTACATACCATAGCATCATTTACATTCATAGATTCATCCAAAAGGAGAGCAAAATTCAAATTATAGAAAAACTAGGCGAAATTTTGATTTTTGGGCAAAACTGGCAAAATCCATCCTATGCGCAGTGCCTCTGATCCTATGCGCAACGCTTTTTACAAGCCCATTTTGGGGGCCTTCCCCTTAACCAAATTGAGCGAAAGATGGATTTTTGGAAAGGTCTACCTATGTAGATTCTGGAACATCTTGAATTTGGAGGTCATTTGCCACCTCAAAAGTGGAATCTCTCGAGACTGCTACCTGTGTGTCCCAAAAGTGCAGAGAGGTCATTTTTTGATGGTTTTTTGGCCTTTAGGTGATCAAGGTCTGCTCCAATTTTGATGAAACTTTATGGGTTTTCTTATCTTTTCATTATGAATCCAAATATGTAAGCCATTCTTCTAACAAGTGCCTCAGTCAAAAGCGCAACGCCACCTATTGGGATTTCCTATGTTTCAAAATTCAAAATTTGAAAATTACAAAATTTTATCAAAATTGTCCCAAAATTAGCACAAGACAGCCTCATGCACTGCTTCGATGAGCTAATGAGGCATCAACTAGGATTTCTAATTTGTTTTGCTCCTTTTTGGTTCTCAAAGCCTTCCTCATTCTTGCCTTAAGCTTTCTTATCCTTATATTACATATCTTGTTCTGGGTCATATAGTGATAGGCCATGTGGCGAAGCATTTTCTTTTCCTTATTGGCCTTATGAAGCAGCTTCTCAAGGTGAATGTTCACCCTCTCTAACCCATTTTCTCGGTCATTCTCAATTTCTTAATCAATGGAGGTCATCTTGACCTTTGCCTTCTTTAACTTTTGTCTCTCTTCTCTCATCATTTGCAACTCCATGATAACTTGCTTGTCAGTCAATTTCTTTTTTCTTGCTCAAGGTAATTGATGATCCACTTTGCCCTTTCAAAATTGACTGACAAGGCTTGGATGTCAGCCTCTTGTGTCTTGATGATGTCCTTAGTACTTTGAGTCTCCAAATCAATGACATCAATTCCTTGTGCTTCCTCATGGACAACTAAGTCAAAGTCTCTCTCTTGCTCATCACTAGGATCCACCTCTTCCATTTTTCCTTTGGCTTTACCTTTGTCCTTGTTGTGCTATCCAACATGTACCTATCTTGCTAAAGAAGAAGGCAAAACCCCTTCCACTCCTGTTGGAGATAACATTTACCTATGACCGGCAGATGAAGGCGAGGCCCCTTCCACTCCTTGTGGAGATAATACTTGCCTGGAAACTACAAAAGGTCTCCTACTGCCTCTCTCATAAGTGATAAACACTGGCACTCCAACAGTTTTAGCTTCTTTGACTTGTTCATGTCCTGAAGGTTCACCTTCCTCCTGATGCACTAATGAAAATATTTGAGGGCCTTTGAACACCTCATGAGAAATTAAGGTTTCCCATGGTATGTTCAGTAGATTCAACTAATGTAAGACAATGAACGTGATCACAGAGAAATGGTAGATGCTATTCAGTTGTTGAGGATATGGCTTTTTCTTAACAAAGTGTGCCATCTTTTCAATATTCCGGAACATGAAGTAAGGAATATCCATCATTCTCACTCTAGTAAAATGCATCAATAATCTAATGTGGTAGGCATACAACCATGAAAACCTACCTTCACAAGTAAAATATTTAATGATGATCTTCATGAGTGGGGAAATCCTGTACTCCAAGAATTTGAAGGGAAAGACTCTTTTTAGTTTGCTAAGGTATGTAGCCTTGATGTAAGGCTCATAGAACTCCCTTTCGATGTACTATCCTTTGTTCCATTTTTCACCTACATTAACAATGTCTGTAGCCTCTGAAATGATAGCAGGTGACACAGTGAAGGTAACTCCAGCAAGTTCTACTTCATTATTTTCCAGGTGTGTCAAAAATAGCCTTGCTAATTCATGATGGAATTTGTCCCTCTTCACCATTTCATAGAAACCATAACAAGGCTGATGTTTGAAACATGAGATGGCAAGTGGACAAGCAAGTAATTCTCTCAGACTAATGGGCTCCTCCATGATTATCTTTCCCCCTTTGTGAGTTTCTTATGCTGCATATTTCTTTCCCTGGAATTGTCAATGAGAGTATCCTCCTCAGTTTCATAATCACTATCCCTCTCCATTGGTTATAATGACTGTTAATACTAGTGGTGGAATGAAGGAAAAGGGGTGAATGAAGATGAGTATGAAGAGATTTGAAAAGGAAAATAGGTGAGGTGAATGAGGATATGGAAGGGATTTAGGGAGTGAAAGATTTGGTATGTGGGGTTTAGGGTTTTAGGAATAGTGTATAATTTTGAGAGATTATGTATGGGAATAGGGTGTATGTAGGATAGGGCTTATATGGGGGGTAGGGTTTAGGGATAGTGTAGGGTTTCGGAAATTTGTATGAAGGGATGAGATCTAGGGAAATTTATATGAGGGAATAGGGTTTTACGAGGACAACTAATGGATGAGATATGACAACAATCTATGAATGAGATTTAAATTATATGAGAGGGTTTCATGAAAACTAGGTTTTGGTTTTTGATAAACACAATTACCATAGGCTGATGCAAAAAAGCCTTTTTTAACAAGAATAATTATGTTACTTACATGTCAAGAGCCAAATTTTGATAATTGAGGCAAATTGGAGTGATTTGGAAGAGTTTGACAGGTGCGCAGTGCCCTCACAAAGGTGCATAGTGCCTTTTGTATGCGCAACGCCAGTGTAATCTTACACTACAAGAAGCTCCCAGGTGCGCAACTCCTTTTCTATGCACAGTGCCGACTGCCAGGTGCGCAACGCATTTTTGTAAACCACATTTGGAGGCCTTTTAGGTGTCCAAATTGGGTGCGGTATATCTTATTGGAAATCTTGTCGAGTCTACTTTGCAACACATCTTGAATTTTCCAATTTGGATTTCATTGTTCCTGTCAAAAATCCAATCTCCCAAGACTTGTCGAAATGTGTAGAATGAGGCTGCCTAAATGAAGAGTGTTGTTACAGTTAGCTTTTGAAGTTCTTCCTCAACTCCACATTGAGCTCATGATAGCTCATTGAAAAGCTCTCTTTGTCTAGTTATCAGTTGACTCATCAAGCAAGTCATTTGGTCATTCCATCTAGGAGAAAGATTGATTTTACCAAGGTCGCTCCAGAGGTTGAGCAACCCCCCTGAGCCAACTGTATTTTTGAAATTTCTCTCAAATCATGACACCTGTGTAGAAAGTGAAGGAGGGTTTTTTTACTTGGCCTATTTTGGACAAAAACATCTCTCACTTTTTCCAAATTCATTTTGTCTTGCTCATAAACATAGTTTGAAGGAAAATCATCCCTTATGTGCGATGAATGGTTTGTTCCTTGGAATGAATCCTCGAAAAAGGGTGGAGACCTAAGGTTTGATGATATGAGATGGCCTCATTTCTTATGATATCTCTCATTCCCACTTTGCTCAGATATCTCTACTCCCATAGCCAACCCTAGCTTAGTGGGAGAGGAAATTAGGGTTTGTTCTCTTTTGCTTTTGCAGGTGGATTAGTGCTCAAGATGACTTGATTTTTGCAGTGGCAGGTGCTTGGCAATATCACTGAGTGACCAGGAGCAAGATGGAACCATTTATTACATATGATAATGATAAAATTACATTAAATTTAGTTATGAAATCAAAATGCTCTTTTTTCACCTCAAAACTAGTTTTGAGGTGAGCCCTTCATTAAGCTTTCAAATTAACACATATTGACTTCTCTGATCATTATTAACCTCCTCATGTCTTTGCTGATCATTATTAGTATTAATCACTGAAATTTGACCATGGAGGAAACCCTAGACCTAATGAGACTGAAACCCTAAGACCTAAGACCTATTTAAACATGAACCATTGACCTGAAAAGTATGAACAGAGGTCAGCAGATATATTTCATGAGGGAAAAAACTGAATTGGACCCTACCATCAATTGATCCATGAACTAATGGAATGAAACTCATCTGAATGTGACACCTAGTACGAAATGCAAAAGAGTAATTTTGATCACTGATCGCAGTGGCAAAGACACTAATACTAACATTGGCTCTAATGGGGATGGTAGCTCCTTGGAGGTGCCAAGAACACCGTGGACCTAGTAGCCTTATCCATTGGGCATGGAATCAAAAAATCAAACTAAAATGACACTATGATACTTGACTCAAGACACAAACTGTCTTGAAACTAACTCAATACTAAAACACAACTGACAAGCTGGAAAATATGCTCAAAATGGAGCTTATTCAATACAACCTACTCTAATTGTTCCATCCATCACTTGATCAAGTGAAATGAAACATCCAATGCAACCAAGTAAGTATTCTGGCTGTTGTTTGAATTCTTCACAAGTGATTGCTTATGAACAACAAGAGAGAACTATTGAAAGGCAACTCCCATGAAAACATGTAAACAGATCCAAATTTTCGCAAATTGAATAATATGGATTCTCTATCCGCCTTCAAAAATACTACATAAGGATCTTGAAATTCATGTGCACAGGGAGTTAGCTCATCCCATAGATTACTTTACTTCTCCTCACACCATGAATGCAAACTTTCATCTGAGCTTTGTGGCAAGACTTTTGTTGATAATGATAAAGAAGTCAACTGCCAGATCAAGTTTGTATCAATACTTGTTTCAAGCTCACAGTTAGCTAATGGAGAAGGACTTTGATTGCAGACATCATCCAACACATCAGCTATTGGATCGTGAAAAACTTGAAAAGGCTGCTGCAACCCATTTTCTGTTGGTTCTAATGAGATTGGATGATTTCCTACAAGCTACTCATCCATTATTGAAGATGTACTATGCAAATTTCCCTTCAAAAACTGAAATGATTCAAAACAAAATGGTACGTAATCATCTTTCATCATTTGATCATATGTTCCAGCTTCCACGTCTTCATCTATAACCTGACATTCAATGGCATTCGGTGGCTGAAAATCTGGATATGACAAGTCTTGAACAAGGATTTCATTGTCGTCTAGATGGTCAAGATTGAAACTTATTGACGGTTTATTTCTGATAGCACGAAAGTTGTCTCTGATGATCTGAAATGAAGTAAAACAAAAAGGAAAATATCTTTCACTTACTTCAACATTTTCTAGACTTTCCTCCTCACTTCCATAATTGATTTGCAATGGCTGATCACTGTATTTGAGCTGCTGCAAGTGAACTTCCTCCTTCCATAAACCAACTATTGATTTGTCTGCAAGACTAGCTCCTATTTGGAGAACATAATCATCATCATAATGATCAAACTTAGGGAAATCATCAGTATAAAACACTTCATCAAGAATACATGTCAAATCAACAGATTTCTTTTCTCCAAGATGATCTATAAAACAATCATTACCATATCTATGAAAACTGGGATAAGAAAGGAAATGTTTTGGATTAGTCACTTGTTCTTCTTCAATCAGTGACCCATGGTCTTGAACAACATATTCATTCCTTGTGGTGATATTTTTCATCATCTCTTCCACTGCACTTACCAAAATGTCGAGCTTTACCTCTAAAGATGTCGATTCCTCTATATCTATGTTCTTCATCTCTTCTTCCTTCAACTTTGCCTTTCTGATGAGCAGATTAGCCTCTATATCTACTACACTATTTTACATCTCTTCAAGAGTTGCAAGGTTCCTCTCCCTCAGTTGAAACTCCATTTCCAGATCAAAGGCTTCCAGGTAGTGCAAGAGAGTGGATCCAGGAGGAGGTCTTATAGTAATAGGCATCAAACAATAAACTTGGTTAAATCTGGCAAAAAACTATTGTACTGTCTCCCCTGGCAGCATTTTTAGCTGGTTATACTCTTCTAAAATCAACAAGGGTTATGTATGACCACCCACCTGTCGAGGAAAACTTTGGCGAATTGCTGGAAATCTGAGATGCTTGCAGCAAGCAAGGTTTTGAACCAACTCTTTACATTGGCTTGTAAAGAAGAAGCAAAAAGCCTAATACTGACATCCTCTTCATCAACTTCAAAAAGATCAAGAAAAGACTCAAAATTTAATACATGTCTCTCAGCAGTGATGTTGTCATGTTCGCCATCAAATCTTGGTAGATATAAGTCATGATTTTTAGGGAAAGCATGGGATATAGGAGGTAAAATCATAGGCTTGTATCGATATGGAATTTTACAAGGTATAGGAGTATATAGAAAAGCTGTAGAATCAGTCTTGGTCTCTTGAGGCTCATCAGTTTGAAGACGATCATCACAAGATTCAAGAAAAGGGTCTTGATCAAGATCGAAGGCATGTGAATATTTGGTATTCACAATCTTCAAAGGGAAAGAATCAAATGCAGGTCTAGGATCTTCTCTCAAATACAATATACTTTGTAAAGCCTTCTTGACATTCTCGAGAAAAGAGAAGAAATAATTTATAACTAAGAACATAATGTCTTGGATGAAATTCCAACTTGAATACCTGATCTTTCCATATTGTCCTTTCATGTTTCTGTTGGTCAGGTTCATCCTCTAGTGGAGTCCTTGGATCTGATCTCGAAACTGATTTGGAATCTCCAGGTGAATGATTTTAGCCTTGCAGTGTCTGGTCATTGTCCACCATCAACAATCAGATCGAAACTTGATAAATTTTGTTGAGGAACATAAAACTACGTTCCCCAGTATGGTCGCCACTATGTTAGAGCCTAGATCAACCTCAGGCTAAAAGGAGGCAATCTTAGGATAACCACAAATCAAGCTTAACCTCGTAGCTAGCCCTACCAGGTCGGGAGAGGGTTCTCTCCTTGTTAATCTCAGTTGAGATGACTAAATTGAATATGAATTTTAGGCTAGGTATAGTAGCTCTAGGTTTTTTGTTTGATTTTGATGGTTGGTTCTTGGATCAAATGGAGTAGGCAGCTTGGGTCCAGGAAATGAAGTCAGGAATGCAGGGTGTTTTGTAGGGCGAGGTAGGTAGGTGTTTCAACACTTGGATTTGAGTGAGATGGTAGGTCTAAGATTGATAAGGAGTTGAAGAGGGCATGCAAAGATCATGAGTCCTATTCAAACAACTGAAAACATAAAAAACTAAATGTATTCCCAAGGCAAAGCACTGTTACCAATGTATTCTACCTATCTATCTTGATTTCATTTAGTTTAGAAGAGTGAAATATATTATGGCACACATAACACATGATAAAAACTACTAACAGAAAGAGAAACAATGCCAAGACACATTACCACAAGAATCCCACAAAAATAGCTACAAACCCTAGTTTATTTCCTTGCCAAACTGTTGTAGTTATGTACAATGAAGCTCAAGGCATCTATAAGATTCGAACCTTTACAAATGACTAAGAAAGTACATAATATAGGAACCAAACCACCTGTGCTAGCCATCACTGGTTGAATCCATGAGAAGAGGGGTTTTTCAACCATATCTAAACTAAGAACAAGAATATAGGCAGTGGAACAACTTGCTTCTAAAACCATGGAAACTGATTCATTCAACCCCAAACAACCTCAAAATGATGAATCTACCCTCAAAAAGTCATTTTGAAATTACATTTACATACCATAGCATAATTTACACTCATAGATTCATCCAAAAGGAGAGAAAGATTCAAATTATAGAAAAACTAGGCAAAATTTTGATTTTGGGCAAAACTGGCAAAATCCATCCTATGCGCAGCACCTCTGATCCTATGCGTAACTCTTTTTTCAAGCCAGTTTTGGGGGCCTTCCCATTAACTAAATAGAGCCCAAGATACCGTGTTGGAAAGGTTTGCCTGTCTAGTTTCTAGAATATCTTGAATTTCTAAATTTGGAGGTCATTTGCCCCCTCAAAAGTGGAATTGCCAAAGATTGCTTCCTGTGTGTCCAAAAAGTGGCAGAGAGGTCATTTTTTGATGGTTTTTTGGCCTTTAGTTGGCCAAGATCTGCTCCAAATTTGATGAAACTTTATGGGTTTTCTTATTTTCTCATGCTGAATCCAAATATGCAAGCCATTCTTCCAAAAAATTCCTCATTAAAAAGTGCAGTGCCACATATTGGGATTTATTGTGTTTCATAATTCAAAATTTGAAAATTACAAAATTTTATCAAAATTGTCCCAAAATTAGAACAAGACACCCTCATGCACTACTTTGATGAGCTAATGAGGCATTGGCTAGAATTTCTAATTTGTTTTTCTCATTTTTGCTTTTGAAAGCCTTCCTCAGTCTTGACTTAAGCTTTCTTATCCTTATATTACATATCTTGTTTCGGGTCATATAGTGATAGGCCATGTGGTGAAGCATTTTCTTTTCTTTATTGGGCTTCTCAAGGTGAATTTTCACCCTCTCTAACCAAGTTTCTCGGTCAATTTCAATTTCTTTCTCAATGAAGGTCATCTTGACCTTTGCCTTCTTTGCCTTTTGCCTCTCTTCTCTAATCATTTGGAACTCCATGATAAATTCCTTGTCAGTGAATTGCTTGTTTTCTTGCTCAAGGTAATTGATGATCCACTTTGCCCTTTGAAAATTCACTGATAAGGCTTGGATGTCAGTCTGTTGTTTCTTGATGATGTCCTTAGTACTTTGAGTCTCCAAATCAATGACATCAATTCCCTGTGCTTCCTCATGAACAACTAAGTTAAAGTCTCTCTCTTGCTCATCACTAGGATCCACCTCTTGCATTTTTCCTTTGGTTTTACCTTTGTCCTTGCTGCACTGCCCAACATGTACCTGTCTTACTGAAGAAGAAGGCAAAGCCCCTTCCACTCCTTGTGGAGATAATACTCAACTGGTAACTACAAAACCTCTCCTACTGCCTCTCTCATAAGTGACAAACAATGGCACTTCAACAGTTTCAGCTTCTTTGACTTGTTCATGTCCTGAAGGTTCACCTTCCTCCTAATGCACTGATGAAAATATTTGAGGGCCTTTGAAAACCTCATGAGAAATGAAGGTTTCCCATGGTATGTTCAGTAGATTCAACTAATGTAAGACAATGATCTTGATCACAGAGAAGTGGTAGATGCTATTCAGTTGTTTGGGATATGGATTTTTCTTAACATAGTGTGCCATCTTTTCAATATTCCAGAACATGAAGTAAGGAATATCCATCATTCTCGCTCTAGTAAAATGCATCAATAATCTAATGTGGTAAGCATACAACCGTGAAAACCTACCTTCATAAGTAAAATATTTAATGATGACCTTCATGAGTGGGGCAAACCTGTCCTCCGAGAATTTGAAGGGAAACACCCTTTTTAGTTTGCCAAGGTATGTAGCCTTGATGTAAGGCTCATAGAACTCCCTGTAAATGTACTATCCTTTGTTCCATTTTTCACCTACATTAGGAATGCCTGTAGCCTCTAAAATGATAGCAGGTGACAGAATGAAGGTAACTCCAACAAGTTTTAATTCATTATTGTCCAGGTGTGTCACAAATAGCCTTGCTAATTCATGATGGTATTTGACCCTCTCCACCATTTCACAGAAACCATAACAAGGCTGATGTTTGAAACATGAGATGGCAAGTGGACAAGAAAGTAATTCTCTCAAACTAATGGGCTCCTCCGTGGTTATCTTTCCCCCTTTGTGAGGTTTCTTCTGCTGCAAATTTCTTTCCCTAGAACTGTCACTAACAGTATCTTCCTCAGTTTCATAATCGCTATCCCTCTCGATTGGTTTTAATGACTGTGAATACTACTGGTGGAATGAAGGAAAAGGGGTGAATGAAGATGAGTATGAAGAGATTTGAAAAGCAAAATAGGTGAGGTGAATTAGGATATGAAAGGGATTTAGGGAGTGAAGGAATTTATATGTGGGGTTTAGGGTTTTAGGAATAGTGTATAATTTTGAGAGATTATGTGTGCGAATAGGGTGTATGTAGGATAGGGTTTATATGGGGGGTAGGGTTTAGGGATAGTGTAGGGTTTAGGAAATTTTTATGAAGGGATGAGATTTAGGGAAATTTATATGAGGGAATAGGGTTTAAGGGGGACAACCAATGGATGAGATATGACAACAATCTATGAATGAGCTTTAAAGTATATGAGATGGTTTGGTGAAACTAGAGTTTGGCTTTTGATAAACACAATTACCATAGACTGATGCAAAAAAGCCTTTTTCAACAAGAATAATTGTGTTACTTACTTGTCAAGGGGAAAATTTGGAGAATTGAGGCAAATTGGAGTGTTTTAGAAGATTTTTACAGGTGTGCAACACCCTCCCACAGGTGTGTGACGCGTTTTGTATGTGTAGTGCCAGTGTAATTTTACACTGCAAGAAACTCCCAGGTGCGTAGCACCTTTTCTATGCGCAGTGCTGGCAGCCAGGTGCACAACACCTTTTTGCAGACCATGTTTGGAGGCCTTCCTAGTGTCCAAATAGGGCGCAGGATAGCTCATTGGAAATCTTGTCGAGTTTATTTCCAAAACATCTTGTATTTTTCAATTTGGAGTTCATTTGCCTTTCCAAAAATCCAATCTCCCGAGACTTGTCAAAATGTGCAGAATGAGGCTGCCTAAATAAAGAGTGTTGTTGCAGTCAGCTTTTTAAGGTCTTCCTCAACTCCCAATTGAGCCCATGATAGCTCATTGGAAATCTCTCTTTGTCTAGTTATCATTTGACTCATAAAGCAAGTCATTTGGTCATTCCATCTAGGCGAAACATTGATTTTACCAAGGTCACTCCAGAGGTGCAGCAACCCTCTTGAGGCAACTGTATTTTTGACATTTCTCTCGAACCATGACGCCTGTGTAAAAAGTGAAGGAGGTTTTTTTTCCTTGGCCTATTGTGGACAAAATTGTCTCTCACTTTTTCCAAATTCATTTTTTCTTGCTTAGAAACAGAGTTTGAAGAAAAACCATCCCTTATGTGTGATGAATAGCTTGTTCCTTGGAATGAATTCTCGACAAATGGTGGAGACCTGATGTTTGAGGATATGAGATGGCCTCATTCCTTATGATTTCTCTAATACCTACTCTGCTCAGATATCTCTACTCGCATAGCCAATCCTAGCTCAGTGGGAGAGGAAATTAGGGTTTGTTCCCTTTTGCTTTTGCAGGCGGATTGGTGCTCAAGATGACTTGATTTTTGCAGTGGCAGGTGCTTGGAAATATCACTGGGTGACTAGGAGCAGCATGGAACCATTTATTACATATGAGAATGATAAAATTACATTAAATTTAACAATGAAATCCAAATGCTCTGTTTTCACTTCAAAACAAGTTTTGAGGTGAGCCCTTCATTAAGCTTACAAATTAACACATTTTGACTTCTCTGATCGTTATTAACATCCTCATGTCTTTGCTAACCATTATTAGCAATAATTATTGAAATCTGACCATGGAGGAAACCCTAGACCTAATGAGACTAAAACACTAAGACCTAAGACCTATTTAAACATGAACCATTGACCTGAAAAGTATGAACAAAGGTCAACAGATATGTGTCATGAGGGAAAAAAATGAATTGAACCCTACCATTAGTTGATCCATGACCTAATGGAATGCAACTCATCTGAATGGGACACCTAGTATGAAACGCAAAAGAGTAATTTTGATCACTGATGGCAGTGGCAAAGACACTAACACTAACAGTGTGGATGTGTTCAGTTGCAAGTAGCTTGCTTGGCACAATTAGATGAGGTAATCGGTGTATTATTATGCTTAATTATACATTGACAATTATGTGTTTATGGCAACATGATGCAGGGAATTGTATGGCAAGATAGGTTGTCATGAAATATTGAAGATGCCTCAGGTTGACCTCTCCTTGGGAACGATGGGGATTGAGTCATGGTTTCGGTCTTGTGATTTTGGTATTTTCAGCTTGATTTTCAGTTTTTTTATGTCTTGTGCAAGGCCTTGCCACTTTGTTGTAGTTCCATATCGTTATCGGTTTTCATGGTCTTCTTATTGGTTTTTTCTTGTCTTCTCTTTTATTGTTTTGTCCCTTGCGAATTGGTTGGGAAAGAGGAAAGTTGATAGAGCTCGAGGAGAGTTGTGAGGTACCTGAAAGGTAATATAAGATTCAGATGAAGGTCGGTGCATGAGTAAGCATAACAGAAGGTAAGGCTATGACAGTCGGTTGGATTGGCTAGGTCCATTGTGGTAAATGGACAGTAGCAGTGTAGACACAAGAAATGTAATCAGAAAGGGTAAAGTAAATGGATCAAATGTGTCATATGCTTTGGCTATGTTGGGAATTGTTTCTCTCAATGCTTGTGCATGAATAAAGGAATTTCTCTTAACCTAGACCTTATGTTATCTGGTAATTATGTTATGATCATGATTATGTTGATGTTTATATATGTATACATGAATGTAGGTATGTCGTTGTCTAACAAGGTGATGATTGTTTTATGCTAACATTTATATATGTATGTATGTTTCCATGTATCTATGTAACTGTGGAGGAAGGGTTGCTTATGTAGGAGAATGATGTGAAGCAGTTCTTGGTATTACAAGAAATCAATTGGGAAGAGTAATCCCAACAAATATACGAGGTCAGTATCATGTGGATTTGATTTTGTTATATATACTTGTATTATGCCTATGTTCGTGTTATGACAGGTAATGTGGAAGGATAAATCAGTAGATTGAAAGAAGTGTGGTCTGCGACATGCTAGGATAAGCATGGATAAGACATTGCAAACAAGGTTTCTTGGTATATGTAGTGTGGTTTTAGATGTGTGTATTATTATTGTGCATATGTCATACATGTTGTACATGTTTCATCTCTGATGATTGTGTGCATGTAGTATTGTGCATATGTAGTGTGTGTACATGTTGTTTATGCAATGTTATGTATAGGGTGTTAGTACAGATAGTGTTGTATGAATGTTACATATGTAGTACTGGGTATTGATGGTGTTACGTACATGTTGGATATGCAGTATTGTGTACATATTATACTGTGTTCATGATGGATATACGGTTTTGTGTGCATATGGTGCTATGTACATGCATATGTAGTACTATGTACAAGTGGTGTTGCGTGCATGTGGTACATTGGTACTATGTATAGATGGTGTGGTGTGCATGATTGTAAAAGTGGTTTCGTGTGTGTGTGGTGTTGTGTACATATTATACAAGTGGCATTGTGTGCATGTGGTGTTACGTACATGTCATGCATGTTGTTCTGTGTACATCTGGTGTCACGTACATGTGATGTGTGTGGTATTGTGTACACATTATATAGTGGTGTAGTGTACATGTGGCGTTGTGTACACGTTGTGCATGTGGTGCCATGTACATGTGATGTTGTGCACACGTTGTGCATGTTGTGCGGTGTACCGACGGTACTGTGTACATGTTGTACATATGGTACTGATGTATGTGTGGTATTGTGTGCATGTCATCCATGATATCTTATGGGCATGTGGTATTATGTATCTGCATCATGTAGTTGTGGTATTGTGGCGTGTGTACTCGTTGTGTTGTACTCTGTGTAGGTACATGTATTGGGTGGTATTGCACATCGAGTATAGATGGATGCATTGTGTTGTACATTGGTTGTAGGTGTATGCGTTGTACATCAGGTGTAGGTGCATGTATTGCATGGTGTTGTGTGTCAGGTGTTGTTATATGTGTGTGATGCGCACTATGCGTATGTGCACCTGGTAGAGGAGAGGGCACCATGTATTTACTGAGTGTGGAAAGCGATCTGGTATCTATACAAAATAACAAAGGAAGAAGTAAGTATCGGTGAAGGATAGGTATCGATATTGTACTTCATTTTTATTATGCATGTGACTTATGATTCTAATATATGATGATTACTTGTGAATTGTGATTCTAGTTTATGATTTATGATTCTGATTTATGATCAATGATTCTAGTTTATGATCTATGATTCTGGTTTTATGATTGCTACATGTGATTTATGATTTTGATCTATGATGGTTGTGTTTTGAGCTAACCTACTGTGATATTTTTATATATGTTGATTTGGTCAAATATGCTAGTTTGACTTCTTATGATAGGAAGTGAACAAGATTCCAAGTGTACCTTATTGATGAACTACCAATGAGGTATGATTTGAAGTTATTTCAATTTATTTTGAATCTAGTGGAAGTTATGTTCTTGGTACAAGAAGCATGATCATGCCTAGTCGGGTGGTTGAAATTGACTGCAAGAATTAGCAACAACTATGAAACAAATTGGAAATGCAATAGTATGCTGGTAGAGCACTTCAAAAGTAGGGTGATTGTGGGACACTCATAGCCGACTGTGTCCATTGATTTCCATGAGAATGCTATGATAGATATGATGGTTTTAAGGCAGAGATATGCCCTGGTTTGTGTATCTTTTGATGCGAGGAATCCTTGCAAAGGGATGGACTGCTCGGGATGCGGGTGCCAGGGAAACTTCGAAGGCAAGTGGCTACACAAAAGAGGTGACTGGATTCCCGAGGGACTATGTAGAAAAGGAGGGAAGGTCACTGATGGATTTGTTTTGGTCATTAGCATTGACAGATGGAATCAGATGCACATTGGGAGTGCACCGTGAGACAATGAGTTGGTAACTGTTTGCTAAGAGGACAAGTGGCGCGGGATTGTAGTGGTAGACGTTGGATGAAAATTTGACTTTGCAGTGGATTCTGGACTTCCTGGGAAGGTGTTGGATCCTAGTATTACTTTGAGGGTGGACGTGTGAGCCTCTAGATTCCCTTGGTGCAGATGTAGGCATCGTATTATTTTATTTTTTGGTTGAGAAAATGTGCATATGTGAATATGTGTATATGTGGTTATTGTAAATACCATAGTGAGTTGTGTTATAAATCTCCATTATGCGGTATGTTGTCATGTTGTCATGATGTTTTGATTTTGAGTTGGTCTTTCATTATAAATACTTCAACGAGATGTGTTATAAAGGCCCATGGGCAGTATGTTTGGTTTTCAAAATACTTTTGGATATAGGTGTCATTGAACACCGAGGACGGTGTTCCCCCAAGGGGGAGGGTTTTGTAACAACCTTGTTGAAAATTCCATGTAAAAATATATAAATACCACGGATGATGGGACATGTATTCCAAGCTGAACGGTGGGAAGGACATCCTAGGGGGTGTTCATTTGGTTGTTTATGGCTAAGGAAATTGGAAAAGGAAATGGCTAAGGCATTAAAGAGGCAAAAATGTGTGTTGGCACATTTATTTATGAAAATAATGGAAATTAGGAGAAAATGAAAGTGAAAGGTCACATTTTGCATGTGAGGAGGAAATTGAAGGAAAATAATGGAAAATGAAGAAAATAGAGACCTCATTAATAAAAAGGATTATGAGGATCAATGGGCAAGACTTAGTCAGTTTAGCTTTGGATCTCTGTCATTATTCTCTCTCTCTCTCTCATACTCTTGGATACTTAGAGTTTTCTTGGAGCACTCTTAGAGGGTGTGGCTATTAGGTCCCTATAATACTAGTGATTCCCCCATCACTATTGTCATTGTATCCCTTATTAATATTGTTGTGCCCCTATTGTCCCCATATTGTTATTATTGTGCCCCATAGAATCCCTATATTATTATTTTTGTGCCTTTATATTATTATTGTTAGGTCGGCTTGGTTATATTGTGACCCCTTAGACTCCTATATATAGAAAGGAGGTTTTGTCATTTGAATCATCCAAGAATTGTTCATTTTTGTAATGTAAAGGAAGTTGCCACCTCAAAGAGGCTGAATTATAAGGTGTTGATCTATCTTTTCTATCTTTTTGTGAGCTGGTTTCATAAAATTTGGTATCAGAGCTTTGGATTCTAGGATTTCGCTGCTCCAAATAGGTCATTGTGGAATTTTCACTATAACTTCTTTTCTACAATGTTTCAAACACTAAAAAACAAACCCATTTGGCTTGAGATCATTCTAAACCTCGGGTCCAAATTTTAGAGCTTTTGCACTATATTTACAAAGATATGATCTGAGGAAGTTGGCCTTTCTGTAGACTCATGAATTACATTACAAACAGGTGACCTGGGGAAAATAGTCATAATTTTTGTTTTGGGCATCAGATTGAAAGTTCACAAGTTATAGAAAGAGGATGGACTGTAGTTTCCTGTGTATATTTTTAGATCCTAAGGTCAAAACAGTGACACATGGCACTTCATACAAGTTCGCTCTTCTAAAAAGGTATATAATCAGGTAATCTTGGGAGATTGTGCATAACTCTTTCTTGGAGAATCTTAATTTGATCTGAATCATGGCAGTGGAAAGAGGATACATAGTCCTACTGTGGGTTGCAATTTTAGAACTAGAAGATACAAAATTACAAAGATACATCAGATGCAATATCGAGCTCCTACAAAGTGAAAAAAGGTGTGTAGATTTTTTAATTTTTTTTGCATCAGCTTGGTTTGAAATTTTTTTGAAGGAATTCAAAGGGCATAGAGGAGGATTATTATTAGTAATTGATGCCCCGAAGAAGGAAAATAGAAACACCTAGTAAGCAACCTAAATGCTCTAGCATGACTCGTGAAGAAGAGGAAGAAATTCAACATGATATATCAAAATTACAAGAACAAGTACAACAAATTTCATTCTCACTAAAGGTAAATGAAGCCAAGATGAATGGCGTGGAAGCTAAGATGAATGGCATGGATGTTAAGATGGAAGAATTGAAGATAAATTTGAATAAGTTGCTACAAGAAATGGTCACTAATGGTGAAAGGGTAGTAAAGGAAACTCATGACGAGAACAAAAGAAATGTTAATCATGATTTCATAGACTCTAATGTTGGGTTGAAGACCCACCATGTTACAGAAATTGATATGAGGAAGTTTGATGGCAAGGATCCCGAAACATGGATACTACAAATGGAGCAATTTTTCGATCTCCATAATGTGCAAAACACACAAAAGGTACGTATTGCAACTTTAAATTTGGAACCAAATCAGTTTATATGGTATCGATGGCCTTGCTCTCATAAACAAATTGTCACTTGGGCAATTTTTACAGAAGAAATGACAACACATTATGAGGATACAAAAAGCAACACTTTTTTTAGCCAATTGATAAATCTCAAACAAAAGGGTTCAATGATGGAGCACATTGAGGACTTCCAAAAATTGAAAATAAGGGTAAAAGATATTCCAAATGATCACAGGATTGATGTGTTCATAGGGACTTTAAAGGATAACATCCAACATGAGGTTCGCCTTTGGGAACTTGGTTCATTGGAGAAGGCATTCAGGTTGGCAAGAAAAATGGAAAACAAAATTATGGCAACCAGGAAGCCTACCACTCACAACTATAAAGATGAAAGTGTTGTTACCCCTAGTCTTCCACAACCTACAAGGTTGACACCACAAAAATTGGAAGAAAAAAGAGAAAAAGGGCTTTGTTACAGTGGTGATAGCAAATACGTTAAAGGTCATAAGTGAGATAAGAAGAAATTATTCTACATAGATTGTGAAGAGGAGGAAGAAAAGGAACAAGAAACATTAAAAGAAGAGGATATACACCAGGAAAAAACCATAGACAAAGAAGAAATGAATCTGACCATATCTTGTAATGCATTGGCTGGAATTTCCACTCCTCAAACTATCAAGATAGAAGGACATATCAAGAAGAAAAAGGTACTAGTGTTGATTGACTTGGGCAGTACCCATAATTTGATTCATTGTAAGATAGCCAAGGAATTGAATTGCTTCCTATATCCAGCACTAGAGTGTTAAGTGATGGTTGCAAGTGGAGGAACCATAAATTGCTTTGGAACGTATGTATTGAATATGTATCCTTTGGAAAGCTATCCATGGGAGAATATGTATTGAATAACCCAATTCTTTCCATTCCAATGGGTGGTGTTGATGTTGTACTACGAGTCCAATGGCTACAATCCTTGGGTACAATAGCTTTTAATTTTCAAGAACTTTTAATAAAATTTTGTGTAGAAGGAAAGGAAGTTGAATTAAGGGGTATTGCAGGGAAACTAGGGAAGATAATTAACTATAACGGTATGACAAATCTTATAAAGAAGAAAAAACGAGGCGTAATTTCATAATTATGTTCGCTAGAGGTTCTGACATCGAAATCATCTATTTCTCCACATATCCAAAAAGTCTTGGACAATCATTCCAAGCTATTTGAGACTCCCAAAGGCCTCCTACCTATTCGTGATCATGATCATGCTATTCATTTGATTCTAGGAAGTGCTCCTCCAATCATCTGGCCTTACAAATATCTCTATGCCTAAAAGAGTGCAATTGAACGTATGGTTGAATAAATGCTAGAAGCTAGTATAATTCAACCTAGTCAAAGTTCTTTCTATGCTCTAGTAGTATTGGTGCACAAGAAGGATGGATCATGGCGCATGTGTTCAGATTATAGGGAGCTCAACAAGCTCACTA
>APFE031510883.1:124590-158650 GCA_000404065.3 Pinus taeda
CGGTACTGTGTACATGTTGTACATATGGTACTGATGTATGTGTGGTATTGTGTGCATGTCATCCATGATATCTTATGGGCATGTGGTATTATGTATCTGCATCATGTAGTTGTGGTATTGTGGCGTGTGTACTCGTTGTGTTGTACTCTGTGTAGGTACATGTATTGGGTGGTATTGCACATCGAGTATAGATGGATGCATTGTGTTGTACATTGGTTGTAGGTGTATGCGTTGTACATCAGGTGTAGGTGCATGTATTGCATGGTGTTGTGTGTCAGGTGTTGTTATATGTGTGTGATGCGCACTATGCGTATGTGCACCTGGTAGAGGAGAGGGCACCATGTATTTACTGAGTGTGGAAAGCGATCTGGTATCTATACAAAATAACAAAGGAAGAAGTAAGTATCGGTGAAGGATAGGTATCGATATTGTACTTCATTTTTATTATGCATGTGACTTATGATTCTAATATATGATGATTACTTGTGAATTGTGATTCTAGTTTATGATTTATGATTCTGATTTATGATCAATGATTCTAGTTTATGATCTATGATTCTGGTTTTATGATTGCTACATGTGATTTATGATTTTGATCTATGATGGTTGTGTTTTGAGCTAACCTACTGTGATATTTTTATATATGTTGATTTGGTCAAATATGCTAGTTTGACTTCTTATGATAGGAAGTGAACAAGATTCCAAGTGTACCTTATTGATGAACTACCAATGAGGTATGATTTGAAGTTATTTCAATTTATTTTGAATCTAGTGGAAGTTATGTTCTTGGTACAAGAAGCATGATCATGCCTAGTCGGGTGGTTGAAATTGACTGCAAGAATTAGCAACAACTATGAAACAAATTGGAAATGCAATAGTATGCTGGTAGAGCACTTCAAAAGTAGGGTGATTGTGGGACACTCATAGCCGACTGTGTCCATTGATTTCCATGAGAATGCTATGATAGATATGATGGTTTTAAGGCAGAGATATGCCCTGGTTTGTGTATCTTTTGATGCGAGGAATCCTTGCAAAGGGATGGACTGCTCGGGATGCGGGTGCCAGGGAAACTTCGAAGGCAAGTGGCTACACAAAAGAGGTGACTGGATTCCCGAGGGACTATGTAGAAAAGGAGGGAAGGTCACTGATGGATTTGTTTTGGTCATTAGCATTGACAGATGGAATCAGATGCACATTGGGAGTGCACCGTGAGACAATGAGTTGGTAACTGTTTGCTAAGAGGACAAGTGGCGCGGGATTGTAGTGGTAGACGTTGGATGAAAATTTGACTTTGCAGTGGATTCTGGACTTCCTGGGAAGGTGTTGGATCCTAGTATTACTTTGAGGGTGGACGTGTGAGCCTCTAGATTCCCTTGGTGCAGATGTAGGCATCGTATTATTTTATTTTTTGGTTGAGAAAATGTGCATATGTGAATATGTGTATATGTGGTTATTGTAAATACCATAGTGAGTTGTGTTATAAATCTCCATTATGCGGTATGTTGTCATGTTGTCATGATGTTTTGATTTTGAGTTGGTCTTTCATTATAAATACTTCAACGAGATGTGTTATAAAGGCCCATGGGCAGTATGTTTGGTTTTCAAAATACTTTTGGATATAGGTGTCATTGAACACCGAGGACGGTGTTCCCCCAAGGGGGAGGGTTTTGTAACAACCTTGTTGAAAATTCCATGTAAAAATATATAAATACCACGGATGATGGGACATGTATTCCAAGCTGAACGGTGGGAAGGACATCCTAGGGGGTGTTCATTTGGTTGTTTATGGCTAAGGAAATTGGAAAAGGAAATGGCTAAGGCATTAAAGAGGCAAAAATGTGTGTTGGCACATTTATTTATGAAAATAATGGAAATTAGGAGAAAATGAAAGTGAAAGGTCACATTTTGCATGTGAGGAGGAAATTGAAGGAAAATAATGGAAAATGAAGAAAATAGAGACCTCATTAATAAAAAGGATTATGAGGATCAATGGGCAAGACTTAGTCAGTTTAGCTTTGGATCTCTGTCATTATTCTCTCTCTCTCTCTCATACTCTTGGATACTTAGAGTTTTCTTGGAGCACTCTTAGAGGGTGTGGCTATTAGGTCCCTATAATACTAGTGATTCCCCCATCACTATTGTCATTGTATCCCTTATTAATATTGTTGTGCCCCTATTGTCCCCATATTGTTATTATTGTGCCCCATAGAATCCCTATATTATTATTTTTGTGCCTTTATATTATTATTGTTAGGTCGGCTTGGTTATATTGTGACCCCTTAGACTCCTATATATAGAAAGGAGGTTTTGTCATTTGAATCATCCAAGAATTGTTCATTTTTGTAATGTAAAGGAAGTTGCCACCTCAAAGAGGCTGAATTATAAGGTGTTGATCTATCTTTTCTATCTTTTTGTGAGCTGGTTTCATAAAATTTGGTATCAGAGCTTTGGATTCTAGGATTTCGCTGCTCCAAATAGGTCATTGTGGAATTTTCACTATAACTTCTTTTCTACAATGTTTCAAACACTAAAAAACAAACCCATTTGGCTTGAGATCATTCTAAACCTCGGGTCCAAATTTTAGAGCTTTTGCACTATATTTACAAAGATATGATCTGAGGAAGTTGGCCTTTCTGTAGACTCATGAATTACATTACAAACAGGTGACCTGGGGAAAATAGTCATAATTTTTGTTTTGGGCATCAGATTGAAAGTTCACAAGTTATAGAAAGAGGATGGACTGTAGTTTCCTGTGTATATTTTTAGATCCTAAGGTCAAAACAGTGACACATGGCACTTCATACAAGTTCGCTCTTCTAAAAAGGTATATAATCAGGTAATCTTGGGAGATTGTGCATAACTCTTTCTTGGAGAATCTTAATTTGATCTGAATCATGGCAGTGGAAAGAGGATACATAGTCCTACTGTGGGTTGCAATTTTAGAACTAGAAGATACAAAATTACAAAGATACATCAGATGCAATATCGAGCTCCTACAAAGTGAAAAAAGGTGTGTAGATTTTTTAATTTTTTTTGCATCAGCTTGGTTTGAAATTTTTTTGAAGGAATTCAAAGGGCATAGAGGAGGATTATTATTAGTAATTGATGCCCCGAAGAAGGAAAATAGAAACACCTAGTAAGCAACCTAAATGCTCTAGCATGACTCGTGAAGAAGAGGAAGAAATTCAACATGATATATCAAAATTACAAGAACAAGTACAACAAATTTCATTCTCACTAAAGGTAAATGAAGCCAAGATGAATGGCGTGGAAGCTAATATGAATGGAATGCAAGTTTAGATGGAATCTAATATGGATGGCATGGAAACTAAGATGAATGGCATGGATGTTAAGATGGAAGAATTGAAGATAAATTTGAATAAGTTGCTACAAGAAATGGTCACTAATGGTGAAAGGGTAGTAAAGGAAACCTCATGACGAGAACAAAGAAATGTAATCATGATTTCATAACCTAATGTTGGGTGAAGACCCACATGTTACAGAAATGGATATGAGGAAGTTTGATGGCAAGGATCCCAAAACATGGATACTACAAATGGAGCAATTTTACGATCTCCTAATGTGCAAACACAAAAAGGTACGTATGCAACTTTAATTTGGAACCAATAGTTTATATGGTATCGTGGCCTTGCTCTCATAAACAATTGTCAATTGGGCATTTTTTACAGAAGAAATGACAACACATTATGAGGATACAAAAAGCAACACTTTTTTTAGCCAATTGATAAATCTCAAACAAAAGGGTTCAATGATGGAGCACATTGAGGACTTCCAAAAATTGAAAATAAGGGTAAACGATATTCCAGAGGAGCATAGGATTTATGTTTTAATAGGGACTTTAAAGGATAATATCCAACACGAGTTTCTCCTTTGGAAACCTGATTCATTGTAGAAGGAATTCAGGTTAGAAACAAAAATGGAAAGCAAAATTATGGCAACCAGGAAGCCTACCACTCACAACTATAAAGATGGAAGTGTTGTTGCCCCAGCCTTCAACAACCTACAAGGTTGATAGCACAACAATTGGAAGAAAAAATAGCAAAAGGTCTTTGTTACAGTTGTGATAGAAAAAACAGTAAAGGTCATAAGTGTGTTGAGAAGAAATTATTCTACATAGATTGTGAAGAGGAGGAAGAAAAGGAATAAGAAATTTTAAAAGAAGAGGATATACTCTAGAAACAAACCTCAGATAAAGAAGAAATGAATCCAACCATATCTTGTAATGCATTGGCTAGAATTACCACTCCTCAAACTATCAAGATAGAAGGACATATCCAGAAGAAAAAGGTAATAGCGTTGATTGATTCAAGAAGTACCCACAATTTTATTCATTGTAAGATAACCAAAGAATTGAATTGGTTCTTATATCCATCATCAAAGTGTTAAGTGATGGTTGCAAGTGCAGGAACCATAAATTTCTCCAGAAAGTGCCATAATATCAAGCTATCCATGGGAGAATATGTATTGAATAGCCCAATGCTTTCCATTCCAATGGGTGGTGTTGATGTTGTATTAGGAGTCCAACGGATACAATCCTTGGGTACCATAGCTTTTAATTTTCAAGAATCTTTCATGAAATGTTTTGTGGAAGGAAAGGAAGTTGAATTAAGGGGTATTGCAAGGAAACCGAGAAAGATAATCAGCTCTAACAGTACGACAAAGCTTCTAAAGAAGGAAAAACAAGGTGTAATTGCACAATTATGTTC
The DNA here is from genome assembly GCA_000404065.3 of Pinus taeda. NCBI lineage: Eukaryota > Viridiplantae > Streptophyta > Pinopsida > Pinales > Pinaceae > Pinus > Pinus taeda. The sequence continues at coordinate 129,318 of APFE031510883.1, forward strand.
ACTAGATGTTTCCACAGCGAAATCATCTATTTCTCCAGATCTCCAAAAAGTTTTGGACAATCATTCCAAGGTATTTGAGACTCCCAAATGTCTCCCACCTATTTGTGATCATGATCACACTATTCATTTGATTCTAGGAAGTGTTCCTCCAAACATCAAGCTGTACAGATATCCCTATGCCCAAAATTTTGAAATTGAACATATAGTTGCAGAAATGCTAGAGGTTGGTATAAATCAACCTAGTCAAAGTTCTTTCTCTGCTCCAGTAGTATTGGTGCACAAGAAGGATGGATTTTGGCACATGTGTCCAAATTATAGGGAGCTCAACAAGCTCATTATTAAAGATAAATTTCCCATTCCTGTCATTGATGAATTATTGGATGAATTGCATGGGTCAATTTACTTCACCAAGTTGGATCTTTGTTCAGGATATCATCAAATCAGAATGAAGACTGAAGACATTCCAAAACAACATTTAGAGCTCATGAGGGTCATTATTGAATTTTTGTTCATGCCTTTGGCCTTACCAATGCACCTTCTACATTTCAAGGTTTGATTAATTCCATTTTCAAACCCTTCCTTAGAAAATTTGTGCTAGTATTTTTTGATGATATACTAATCTAGAACAAGTCTTGGAAGGATCATGTTGAACATGTTGACAGGGTGCTCAAACTATTGAAAGAGAAACAAGTATATGCAAAAAGCTCCAAATGTTCCTTTGAAGTACAAGAGGTAGAATATCTGGGTCATATTGTATCTCATGAAGGTGTTAAGGTAGACCCTAGGAAAATTAAAGCCATTAAGGAATGGAAAATCCCCACATCCATAAAACATCTACAAGGATTTCTCGGGTTGATAGGGTATTATTGCAAGTTTGTTAAGAATTATGGGAGAATAGCAGGACCTCTAACAACATTATTGAAGAAAGATGCATTTTCATGGACTCCGGAAGCAACAAAGGCCTTCAAACATCTTAAAGAGCCAATGTGTCAAGCACCGGTCTTAGCTACACTAGACTTCACAAAAACCTTCATTTTGGAATGTGATGCTTCAGAAAATGGAATTGGTGCTCTTTTAATGCAATATGAAAGACCCACTGCTTTCGAAAGTCATCCAATCAAGGGAAAGTATTTACACAAAGATATTTATGAGAAGGAAATGTTGGGAATACTACATGCACTTAAGAAATGGTGACGCTACCTAATGGGAAGACACTTCAGCGTAAAAATGGATCATGATAGTCTTAAACACTTTTTAGAACAAAGATTATCCTTTGAAGAGCAACAAAAATGGGTCACAAAGATGTTGGATTATGACTTTGAAATCATCTACAAAAAAGAGAAGCAAAATGTTGTGGCAAATGCACTCTCAAGAAAGGATGAGGATGTGGAAGCATTATTATGCACCATTTCTATTATGCAACCAAATTGGATAAATGAAGCACGGGAGGAACAGAAGAATGACAAAGAAGTGTGGGCACTTATTTTAAAGTTACAACAAGATTCCAATACATATGATACATTTAGCTGGAAAAATGATTCGTTATGGTACAAAGATCGCTTATACCTCTATAATAATTCCCAATTCAAACAAAAGATTCTTATGGAATTGTGCACTTTTCCCTTAGGAGGGCACTCAGGATTTTTAAAAACTTACCACAGGGTTAAGAAGATATTTTTTTGGGATGGCCTTAAATCGGATATTAAAAAGTTTGTGGCAGAATGTTTGGTTTTCCAACAAAATAAAGTTGAAAAAATTGAGACCCTAGGTCTATTACAACCTTTATCTATTCCAAGCCAATGTTGGGAGGATGTTTCACTAGATTTTATCATAGGTTTATCCAAGTCTGAAGGAAAGAGTGTCATCATGGTGGTAGTTGACAGGCTTACCAAGTATGCACACTTTTGTGCATTATCACATCCATTTAAAGCCAGTATAGTTTCTACTGCATTTATGGAAACAATTCAAAAGCTACATGTAAACCCAAAGATTATTGTAAGTGACAGAGATCCCATTTTCATTGGAAATTTTCGGAGAAAATTATTTTCTTGTCTTGGTACTCAGTTAGCTCATAACTCATCTTATCATTGTCAATCTAATGGGAAAACTAAGATAGTAAACAAATGTTTGGAAGGATATCTTCATTGCTTTGTATCTAATAAAAAGACAGAATGGGTCAAATGGTTGCCTCATATTGAATGGTGGTATAACACTTCCTTCCATATTGCAGCAAAAATGACCCCATTTATGGCACTTTATGGGTATCAGCCACCATCCATCACATCATATTAAAGAGAAAATTATAAGTTTCAAGCAGTGGAACATAACATTGAGCATAAACAACAAGTTCTCCAACTCTTAAAGGATAACCTCATATTGGCACATAATAGAATGAAACAATAAGAAGATCAACATCACAACGAAAGAAGTTTTGATGTAGGTGACTAGGTATTCCCACGATTACAACCATATAAAAAAATGTCCCTCAAGCAAGCTAAGAAGGATAACAAATTATCACTAGAGTATTATGGTCCATACAAGGTGTTGCAAAAGGTTGGTACTATGGCATGCAAATTGGAGCTTCCTGCAACTTCTCGAGTGCACCCAGTTTTCCATATTTCAGGTTTAAAGAAGGTTATAGGCGACAAGCTCCCAGTTCAAACAATATTGCCACAACTTGACGAAGAATGAAAAATTATATTGGAACTAGAAGCAGTCACAGAAACAAGAACCTGATAGCTATGGAATCGATTAATTTCAGAGTATCTCATCAAGTGGAAGAACTTATATGTTGAATATTCCACATGGGAGGATGAGAATTTTATATAGAAGCATCGAGAACTACTTAAGCATTGAGGACAACAGTTTTTTGAAGGAGAGGGGCATGTTAGGTCACTATAATACTAGTTATTCCCCCATTACTATTGTCATTGTATCCCTTATTAATATTGTTGTGCCCCTATTATCCCCATATATTATTATTGTGCCCCATAGAATCCCTATATTGTTATTTTTGTGCCTTTATATTATTATTGTTAGGTCGACTTGGTTATATTGTGACCCCTTAGACTCCTATATATAGAAAGGAGGTTTTGTCATTTGAATCATCCAAGAATTATTCATTTGTGTAATGTAAAGGAGGTTGCCCCCTCGAAGAGGCTGAATTATAAGGCAATGATCTATCTTTTCTATCTTTTTGTGAGTTGGTTTCATAACACTGGCATACTTGGATTCTTGGAGCAAGAAGGAAAAGGAAGAGCAGGAAAGCACAAGAGGGCATCGACATCAGCATCTACATCAGATCGCTTACAGGTACCAAGTTGCATGTATGATTTCTTCACTAGTTTTGACATGCATGTGGTTTCTTGGTTGTGATCTATCATTGTTATGGAGGATTGTGAGGATCAACAATGGATTGCATAGCCCTGCCATTTCCTGGGTAGCCATGGTGATTGTGGGCTTACTTTCATTGCATTGTATTTGTTTGTTCTCATGTTTCCTTAGTTTGGGTTGAGTTATTAGTCCTGGAAGCCCTAGTCAAATAAACACTCTAGAAGCCCTGTAACAACTTGGGTTGAGTTACTAGTCCTGGAAGCCTTGGTTGAACAAATGCTCTAGAAGAACTATAACAACTTGGGTTGAGTTATGAGTCCTGGAAGCCCTAGTTAGAGAAATTCTCTTGAAGCTCTTGGTGGGTTGAGTTACTAGTCTTGGAAGCCTTGGTTCGACAAATGCTCTGGAAGCCCTGTATAGGTTGTGGGTTGAGTTACTAATTCTGGAAGCCTTGGTTGGACAAACACTCTGGAAGACCTCTATAAGTTGTGGGTTGAGTTACTAGTTATGCAAGCCCTGGTTGGACAAACACTCTAGAAGCCCTGGAAGGCTTGGATGGAGACCAATCTGATGATGGTTTTTGGTGATGTCCAACTATGAGGTGGAATCACTATTTGATGGGTTGAGGTGGGTGGCCTCTGGAAGCCCCGGATGAGTTTTTATTTATGTGTTCTCTGAGATCCCACATTCATGCTTGGAATATGGCATGGGGGTGTTTGGCTGAAGAGAGTCTAGGCTCAGCTAATCTATGGTTGGGTGGCACGTGGTAGTCCCATCTTCTGTTTCTTCATTGTATTTATTAATGAAAAAATAATTCCCTTGATTTTCAAGTGTAACTAATGTGTATATGGATTTTTGTGGTTGATATGTTTATTGTATTTCTATTCATATTATGTTCTTTATATGTGCATTTACCCTAGAGGGTGCTACAACTAATTTTGAGGTCAGTATCAATTATAGGAGTTCACACTCCTTTCAACAACCTTCCATAAGGGACAATTTCTAGAACATGATTGTTTTTCAAGAGAATGTTTATTTCATACAATTGCTCTAGATTAAGTAACAAAAATGTTTATCCAAGGTTAAATCTAGGTAGCATTGTTGCTACCAAAATATAACTATCAAGCTGTATATTTTGCTCAAATGTACCTATGTGTACATCTCTAACTGTAACATAGCTCCAATCGTATTTTGTGGTGTATATTTGGCCCATTCAAGTTCACTGTTTGAACCAAAACTCTAATACAACTTATTTTAGTGCCTCCCAATTTATCCATGATAATTTTATAGCTTCAAAGGCCATTCAATCTACATGTTGAACATTGGCACTCTTAGGTAGAGTTGAAAAATTATTCTTGTGTTGTATCTCTAGTCCTCTAGGCCTAATTTTTGAACCACGACTTTGATAGCATTGTGTAACACACCCAACCTTTTATTGTTACTTTAGGGCTATGGGATATAATTGGACATGGAATTCAAAGTTTATTATGAAGATGGGGTTATCAATTTTCTATTTCTTCCAACACCTCAAACAATGTTCCTAATATTTGCATTCTCTTCTTCTCATTGAGATATTTCAAATGATATAAATTTCATCCCATTATGAGCCCCAGGCACACAATTATGCCCATTTGAATATTTAGCCTCTCTCCCCTTAAGGAACAAATCATCCCCCATATAAGCTGATGGAGCTTTTAATTACCTTTCTAATTTCTTAGAGAGAAAACCAAAAGACTATGCATTTAATTTTTAACTCAGGGTTTGTATTGACCTTTTGAATTATCATGCACTGTACACGATACTACAATCTTGTATGTGTTACCAAGATTGTAATCTAATGAATGTGACAATGCCATATATTATGATGCTTTCACAAGTCACCACGAAATCAACACCACACCCACAATCCAATCCAACCCTTGTAGGATTGAAAAGAACATGCTTCCTAATATAAATTACAGGAAAGTAAATTCATAGTTGCAAAAAGTAAATCACATAAGCATCAAAGGTAACTTTTTCCATTACTAAGATGATCTTGGTTGTTGAAACAAAAATATAATTTCATATGAAATGCAATGCAGTAGATCACGAGCTATCAAACAACACTTTGTATATGAAGGAAATAAAACCAACAATCAGATTTGTAAAATGCATAACTAAACTGAACCAAATAAAAATTAGAATAATCACAATTTTGGAAAATAGAGTATTATAAGGTTATCACATAGTTTTAGCAACAAGAGTTGCACCAAAGACCTAAGTCATGAATCATTGTACAAATCACATGAACATCAATGATTTAGCTGTAGCAATAAACCTATGATATAAAGTTGAAAGAATACGAAATATCAGAGTTGCAACAGTTAGACTTCAGAGTTGCAATAATAGGAAAAAAAAGTAATCGCAAAAAATAACCTTAATTGTAAATAACACTATAGCTATTATATGAGGATAGATAGTACCTATCTAAGGAGGGGGGCCCACCTCATTAGATGATGCATTAATTTAAGAGAGTAGTAAAATTTTAGATGTTGAACACACCATTAATCAAACAAGAATCACACAGAACTTTATATAATAGGGAAATGGAAATATGATTATAACAAATAACTAAATAACCAATGGAATAGTTTTCTTCTAATTACCCAACTTAAGGAGAGTGGGGGGTTTTATACATAATTATTTCTATCTAAGTTAATCAAGGAAGTTGATGGACATCCATGAGAATAAGGTTGGTACATGTTACATTGATTTTCCAAAAGGAGAAAATATCAGGTATAAATTGACTTAATCAATTCTCTGACAAGTGGCAGCTGATTCATCATCATTTTCTGAGTGCATAATTTCATTTTTCACACTTTACATGATAAATTCTAGTTTTTGTTTTCTTGTACGAAACATAGGTGACAATTGTTTGGTTGACTGATATGTTGGCACAACTGTCACAAATTGGCAACATCCTTTCTCCAAAGTTGCAGCAACAAGGCTAAGCTTTAGTTCTAGAAATAGGCATGATGATATCGTTGAAACAATTATGCTAAGGTGAGAGCCACATCATAGGTGAGGTGAAATTCATAGCATGGTGAGGTGAGAATGACATCACATTGATTTGTAGCAATAGTAACAACTAACATACGCAACACCTGTGACTATAACCCAAAGTTGCAAGATCTACGCTTAGGCATAGCTGCAACAACTACACTTGAGACTTGCAACACTTGTGTCATTGTAGGGAGTTGTTGTAAATGTTGAGAGAGTTGTAGCAATTGCACCTGGAAGATACCTAGACAATCTTGTTTCTAGTATAAAATTGTTTGTGTAGAAAGATTATAATTTCCTAAAAATGCATAAGAATAAGAACTTAAATGACATATTAAGAGGATAATCATACATTTATAGTAAATTCATCATGTTTAATGAAAAAATATTAAGATGATATGGAAATGAGAAAAATATGAACTAAAAAGTATTAGATGGGTGCTAAATTGTGCCAATTTGGGCACCCATCATCCCCCTATCAAAATTCATTAAAATTCCCCATGTAACCAACAATCGATCTTATCATGAGAATGTGAGGCTCTCATAGAGGTTTCTAAGATCATAATCAATATACCTACCTCATGTTCATGGAAGTTGTTCATTGACATTTGATACATGGGTGGACAAAAAATATAACTATTACAAACCTATTGTTACCTGCAAGAGAGGTAACAAGGATATGGTTAGGATGGTAAATACAAACAAACATGCAATATAGCCATTTATATGAGAGAACGTGAAATACAAAGCACCAAAGTATGGAAAACATTAAAGAAAGGAACACATTGAGAATATGGGAAGCAAAATCCTCTTTATTGAAAGTGTAAAGAGATACAAAAGTCATCCTAAACACTAAATTTAGTAGTTTTGAGAAATGTGGCTCTATAACTCTCCTAAAGGAAGGTCCTTCTTCCCTATCGCTTGTAAAAAAAATATCTCCTCAAAGAAGTTACAATGCTCTCAATGGTGAACTCTCTCAATGCAAAGCAATGCTCATTGACTTGGAAATTTTAGCATCATAACTTTGCATAAGTTTCTCTTATTTTTTAGGTCTAACTCTATCGATATATATAGGCTCAAGTCCAATCCTTGGCTTCCTCTAACTAATTAATGAGATTTTATATAGTGGGAGACAAGAGGAGTCCTTTGTAGACTCTTTAATGCTAATTTTGGAATCTAAAGGAATTTATCCTTCATAATATAGATTTCAGTTTATTTTTATCTAATCTATCGTGATGAACTATATAATGGAATATGCATCGAGATTTACTGGCTATATTTCTTCAAAATGCATGTCCTTTATATTATTATTTCTTGAAATATTAAATCCTCCCAACTTCCTCGTTAAAAATGGGTTCAGACTTGTTATATTATTAATAAGGTCTCCCTTTAGTCTAGCTCATCACATTGAAAGTTCCTCTTAAATTTGATATTCTAGGATATTCTTGGAATCTGAAGCTGACATAAGAATGTTATTTCATGGCTACATATTTACCTCACACAAGGTCAATTCTAACTATTACCATTGCCTGTTTCATACCTGCATGACATGGGGTCGATTCCAACTTTTACCACTATAACCTCTAGGTTCCTACATACACAGGGTTGATTATGATTATTACCACTATAACCTCATGCCTACATATGCCCCTTCCACGTACATAAGTAAATTGGGGGATTTGAAGATTTTGCTACATAATACTTCATTTTCACTACCATCACCAATTGAGCTACCCTTGAAAAGTTAAACAATATATCTTTTTTCACAAAATTAAATTTGTCATTTTTTTCAAATTTGAGTAAGCCACCATAACTCTTGTTAATTTAACATTTGTTTCAGTGGACCTAGTGATTTTGGAAGATGACTTAGTGAGGCTATAATAAACCATTAACTTCCACATTGCTCTTTTTAAAACTAGTAGTATTTTTTTTAGGCCTCCTACCCCATTTTATAAACCATTGAACATATTTGGGGTTCTCCAAATCAATCATATTCATCAATCCATTTTTGGCAACAAATTCTAGGAGGATCACTATTGTTGTTTTATGAAATGTTGTAGTAGTTACTGGGAATTGTCCCAAATAACATCACAACCTAATGTCTCTTCAGGTTTTATTGAAAGATTTATTTCATAATTTTTAAAATCAAACTTAGACAAGATCATTTCTATCTAATCTCAAAAAATTCTTATTTCTTCCTTAACCTAACCAAAAATATAGAAGAAATGTGTATCATCCTAGGTGAAATCCTTTACATGTAAAATACCATGTAAGTTTCCTCACAACCTGTGGTCCTATTTATCTGACCTAAGAAAAATAGACCTTCTATATTTTTTGTCATAAGATTTCGAAAGAATTGATGTGCAGCTAGGTAATCATACTTTACAACATCAGTGGGCCTCAACAACCAATAATTTTCAAGATTAGGTAATGTTGTCAAAAATGAAAATTGAAGTCTCTATGGAAAGCTTGTAGACAAACCTTATACATAAAACTCTAGAACCCTGTGACTTTCAAGCTCTAATATTATTTAATGAGAGTCCTTATCCTTAATTTTTGCTATCTTATCTTTGATGGATGGGCAATATCAGGGTCCCTTTGATTCAACCCAACCTCAATATGTAGGCGTATCATGCAAGTTTCTTTGATAAGTTGGCTAGTGGATGCAATTGTGTAAGCGAGGTAACAACATGCCAACCTCAAAAAGTCAATAGTATGACAATCAACAGGAGAAGGTGTTCCCACTTTTAACCTAGCAGTTTCAAAACTAAGAGCTTGTAAGTTCTCAGTAAGCCCTTGAGATGTTGATTCACCTGCTCTTCCAGCAGACATATAAAGAGATACAAAAACAACAATGCATGAATAACAAGGCCTTTAAGGACAACCAATATTCCATTTTGACAATAGCATCCATATGCTATTCTCCCAATCTCACCACCAAGTGCATCCACTTCATGTACCAATTGTGATTTTGCAAGGCCTCCAACTAGTGGGTTATAAGGTAGATCGGTGGCTTTGAGACAATGAAAAATAACAGCTAGTATCTTCTTCCTCCTGCTTCTTTTGATTTGCATGGTATCCATTTGCAATGCAAAGCTATGCAACATTTCACTCCTGAAGTCCTCCAACATGTTCCCTGTCTCATTCTTAATGGATGTTGTAGAGGGAAAGGAACTAACCAAGCCTTGATTAGCCATACCCTTCTTCCTAACAACCTTAGAGTGATCCTTGAATACAATTTTGGTGTCATCATAGGATAGCTGATAGATATCTCCTCCAGACAACATGTTGAGGGTTTCCAACATATCCTCTCTGATCCCTCAGAGAGGAAATAGTTTGAGAGACTCAGGATCAAGGGTGTAGTTGGCCCTCCTATAACTGAGTTGTAATCTCTCCTCATAGTCCTCTAGGGATACATCAAGTCCAAGAGTCATACTAGGTTGTAAGGTAGATTGGAGGCTTTGAGATGATGAAAAATGGCTGGTAGTATTCAATGAAGTTAAAAATTATTTCCCCACCAAGCGTATCCACTTCATGTACCAATTATGATTTTGCAGGGCATCCAACTAGTGGGTTGTAAGGTAGATTAGTGTGTTTGAGATGATGAAAAATGACAGGTTTTGCACAAGTTTTAAGTTAAAAAATTTGATCTAGTCATTTTTATGTTACAAAAAAACTCATTTTAAGTTACAACAAAACTTAGAGAACTTCCATCAACTGAAAATCATAAACATCTAATGTATAAGAAAACTCCTTATCAGTGAAAAATGTTTAAAAGTGAACATTAAATTTACACTCTAATGACAATAAAAACAAAAAAACTTTGAACCAATGTAAATCATATAATACTTAATACATGAATAACCCCTTAACAACTCCATTAACTCTTTAGTAGCCCACCCACGAGTGCATTCATAATGACATACTTGTTAACTTGACATTAAACATGATGATTTCTCAAAATCTCTTTAATGCCAAATCAAATTCAAAGATAATGTGGATATCCAATATCCATACTACTACACAATATTTAATGCTATGATTTTTGGTAATGATTTATATACAACATATCACAACATTAAATGCTATATAAAAAAGTGAATATTACTCCTAATAATATAAACAAATATTATATATATATATTATATATATATATTATTTACTAGAATTAAGATTATAAAAAAAAAAAAATAAAAAACCAATTCTACAAATTTAGGACCATTAAATTCCTAATCATTAGTAAGAAAAAGCTATCCAAAATTTAAAATTAACAAACAAAGTTATTTTTATGTTAATTATTAAAAATAACAAATATATTTTCTGCAGTTTAGTTTAAAGTGGTTTACTTTCTATATTTAAAAATATATTAATATATTTCCTATATTGTAGTGTTTATATATACTCATTTCAATTTTCTATGTTTTTAAGTTTAAATATAATTTTCAATTAATTTTATTATAATTATTAACATTAAAAGTTTAAGATTGAATTTACGCCATTAAAATTTTCAAAATTTAAATGTTTAAATTTTTGCCGAAACAATCGATATAATTTAAACTAAAAAAATATTATCCCACCCAAAATTGTAGGTCGAGATATCTATCCATTTAATTTAATAAGCCGTATTCTAACTAGCCAGAGGAATTGCTAAAAATGTTATGGAAATTTCGGTAATATTTAGAGATAATCCAGCAAATATTTTTGTAAATCCAAGTTATAAATGTTAAACTTCAAAATTTTAGGTGTCCTAAACGTTTTTGATCAAGTTATAATTGTTAAACTTCAAAATTTTAGGTGTCCTAAACGTTTTTGATGGTGTTTAATCCATTTTTACTATATTCAAACATTGTATCTACAAGATTTTTTGAATTTTTTTTGCCTGGATTCCAGCCACTTTTTACTATCCGAGCAATTTCTCCTCTGGTTAGACAACTCCATTTAATAATCGTCGAGGTTACCATCCGGAATCGTATAGATCCATGACGTCGAGGTAACTTAACCCTGAAGCAAAGGTTTCGTTGATGCGATTAAGGTTACTAAAATTCGTTTTGTTATTATTCAGTGTTAAAAGTGGCCAGGAAGTATTATAAAATACAAATTATTGTAGTGAAATGATGGTAATCTTTTGGAATATGGAAGGTTTTTCAAAAACAATTTTTAATTATTCATATGCATAAAATATGTCAAATTTTATTGTTGAGTATAAATGATACTGATATTTTTTTAGAAGAATTTATTAAAATAATTTATATATATTATAATGAAACTATTTATATTTATATAGTTATGACTAAATTATTAAATATTGAAATTACGTCCTCATCAACAAAACAGTCAAAACTAGTAAATTACAAATAATTCTAGCGATGGAATCAACTCAATTTGATGAATAATAGGATAATAAAATTATTTTTTTCTAGCATTTTTTGGTTATTATTTTTTAATGAAATAAAATAATATTTTAATTAGAGAAATGAGTGTACCATGGGCGCTGGGATGGCGGGAGACTGTTGAGTTTCGAAAGTACGCAATTGGTCGTCGTCGTTTAGAGAGTAATCAGGCGCTCATTCTCATTGATGGCTGGTCCCTGCCCCAGTCATAACCACCCGTCCCGTCACGTCTCATATGAGGTTCCCTGATGCCTATCATGCTCATGCATGGTTGAATGGATGCTATAGAGTGTATTAAATGTCTGCCGTTTGGTAGTTTTTGCCGATAAAAATTTTGTTTTTTCTTTTTTCTTAATAATTGATGAACTAGATTGATTGTCAAGGGAATATTATCAATATCTGTTTAGTTTTAATGTTTATCAATTAGGGTAGTGTATTAAAGAGTTTGTTAGGTTGCATTGAATTTTAATAAATTAAATAAATTAGAATGGTGTCACTCAGCAATTTCATAGGGATTTGAGATTATTTCAATTTTAATAATTTTTCCCATTATAGGTTCCTCCTTATTATTTATAACATTAGTTTATATAAATAATTTTTTTAGTAAAATGGTCCATTACTTTTAATAAATTTTAAAAAATTAGATTGTGGCTCCACACCAACAATTTCTTAGAGATTGAAATTACTCTTATTCTAAACAATTTCTTTCATGCAAACTTCTATTATTATTTATAACATTTTTTTTATTTTTTTAAAGTTAAAATTGACCCATAATCATTTTATACATGGTTAATTACATAAATATGTGCATTTATAAAACATATGATCATATAATTATAATACTAGTAAAAATATTAAAAAAAAACTTTAATCCGTAAGCATTTCGACATGCATGCACCCATATTTACATGCTAAGTCTGAGCCATCTCGTAGTCTAAGCCGGAGGAATTGCCTGGAAAGTTATGGAAATTCTGGTTAGATTTAGAGAGGAGGAATTGCCCATAAAGTTATAGAAATTCTGGTTATATTTAGAGAAAATACAGAAAGGATTTTTGTAAATCCAAGTTATAGTTGTTAAACTTAAAAAATTTAGGTGTCCTAAAAGTTTTTTATGGTACTAAATCCATTTCCACAATCAAAAACACGATTCAAACACTGCTTCTATAAGATTTTTTGAATTTTTTTTACCGAATTCCGGCCATTTTTAACCATACCTTTGTAAACTACTCCAAAAATAGCAGATTTCACCATCGATTTTCACATGCCTCGGTTGTATGTAACCACTGATTCGTTATCTCACTTTAACAGTTGACGTGACTTTTCTGAGTGGTTTCTATTAAACTAGAAGATTGTAGGATGAGATGACGTTGGATTCTTTGGACCCATATTTTATTGGTAAACACTGAGGACCATGCATTATGATGTTATTAAAAGACCATGTATACTCATACATACCATCGACTCTGATGACTTTTCCGGGCAAAACACCGCGCAGTCTCCAGCATGGTTCACTGGTTAGACTTCCCCTCTCAGAAGCTATTACTTTTTATTATAATTAATTAATGTAAATATATATTTTAAAATGTATTTTGAATGAGTTAAAAGTTATAATAAAGTAGTGAATGTGATCTATTCAAAAATATGATATGCACTATATAAATTGAAAATATCAATTCTTTTATTAAAATTGTGAATACCTTTTATACAAATATGTAAAAAAAAAAAAAATTGGATAGATGGTTAGAGTTTCAGACTTTATATACATGAAAAATAGGTTTAATTTGTATTATACTTTCATAATATGGTTTATGAAAAAGGGTTTTTTTCCCTTAGGTTTACAATTCAAGTGAGATTTTTTGATTTATTTATTATTATTTATAATTTATTAAATATATATGTTTGTGAATAGTATAAATATTATATGATAGAGAAATAATAATATAAAAAGTATATAATTCTAAATGACATGCTCTAAAATTGATGTCAATCTATTTTTTTTCCTTAGATTTATAAAAAATATTTAATAACAGAAATCAAATTTTATTTCATAATGTTTATATATTAAAATTGACAAATACTATCCTTAACATAGAATATTTGTACCTAAAATCAATTTCCCCATGATTTGCTGATTTTGAAAAATAAATAGAAAATTAAAATGGATGCGATAAGGAAATCCAATTTGAAAATGCTAAAAGTAACTTAAAATTTGCTAGAGTGTAGTAGAATTGAAGTATTTTTAAATTTGCTAGAGTGTAAGAGAATTGTCAAATGTATCCTAAATCGTTCATCTATGCCTTATATTAGCAAACAACTAAAATAATTTCCTATATGTCCATACATATAAATAGAGTTATAAATAATTGGAATGTGGGGAGTTATAAATAATTGGAACAATCAATTTTGATCTTCGACCTTTACATCTTAAGAAAGTATGGGTTACCTTATTATTTTTTGGTATGTCAAAACATCTTATATACAAGAAGAAAGCAAGAAATTTTGTAACTCCACCTTCATCCACCAGCTAAGCTCCTTATAATTCATACCCTTCAGGTAGAAACATGGTTATATCATTGTTCTATTATGCAGAGAACTTTAACTCACTTTTAGGAGAAGGGAGACACTATTAGGAAGGTTCAACAGTGGTAATTTTTTAATGGTTAAGGAAATCAATTCTGCAGGTGGTTCATATTTGAGTCAATCACCAGAGCTTTCATTTTGAGGAAACTCTTGGTGGTTCAATAGTCCTCACAAGCACCTCTGCAGGTGGTTCAATAGTCCTCACAAGCACCTCTGCAGGTGGTTCAATAGTGAGTCAAGCACTAGAGTTCTAAGGTAGCTCTTGGTGGTTCAACAGTCCTCATAAGAATCTGAGTGATTCTTCGAAAATAAAATAGGATGATCAACCACAAGCTTCCAGTGGGTTCGTTAGCCTCATAGGAAATCCTTACTCTCCAAAACCAATCACCAGCAAGCCTTTTAGGAAGTATTTCAGTATGCAGAGAATTTCAAGTGAAGAGAGCCCATTATCAAGAAGGCTCAATAATGGTCAAATAGTATATGGGTGAGAAATCACTTTTCTAAGTCGTTCCAAAGTGATTCAATCACCACAGTTTCAACCCCAAGGAACTCTTGGCGGTTCAACAAGCCTCAAAAGAACCTATGTGATTATGCCCAATTCGACGTGTTCACAAACCACAAGCTTCCAGTTGGGCTCTCTCTTTAGGTCTTCTGTATGAGTCATGGATGATTTCCCATAGACCTTTCAACTTGTTCTACTCTTTTCCCTAGGAGCCTCTTGACCTCCCTTCTTCTTGTTCTCCCACAGGTACCTTTCAACCACCTCTTTTATTTGTGTGCGTCGGGTCTTATCTCCCTTTCTTGTCGCATGTGAGAGAATGTGAAAATTGTAGAATCCTCTCTCCTTTCCCGTCATTTTTAATTGTAACTTCACTGCTTCGTTCTCCGCCACAATGGTTCTATCGTTCAAAGTGATCTACAAGTGCCAATTCCATGAACAACACAACCATACTCTCTTGAGTGTTTTTTGGTCACCCTGCTATTTCCCAACGATGTCACAAAAGTTTCATATACAAAAGTTTTGCATATACAAAAGTTATGCATATACGGAAGCCATCTTCATTATATGCATGCTTTGATATATATGTGCATACATAGATGTTGTGCATAAATAGAAGTCATCTTTTCTATATGCACATATATATACAAGCGATGAATTTTTCATATACACATCTTCTATATAGAAACCATATTCCATTTGTGGACTCCTGTATATGCATATAGATATGCAAGTACATACATATAAGTTGTCTTTCATAAATGCACTTATATTTATGCACATGTATGATTTCCATATATGCACACTTCCAAATCTATGTACACTACAGAAGTTGCACACATACAAAAGTTACACATATAGATAAGTCATTTTTCATAGATGCAGGCTTGCATATATATGTGCATATACATAAGTCATCTTTTGTATATGCACATATATATCGTATCATGTATATACATAAGATGGATTTCGTATATATGTGAATATACAGAAGTTGTACATATAGGGAATATGAGTTCCATATATATGTGCATATAAATTGTACATATGCAGAATTCATCTTCTGTTCATGCACATTCCATATATATATTATATATTATATATATATATATATATATAGATATATATAATTTTCATAGATATGGAAGTCACCTTATGTATTTTCATATGCGAAAGATGGCTTCCATATCTATATTGAAACCATATTCCATGTGTGGAATTTTGTATATGCATATAGATATGTGTGTACATATATAGACGTCACATTTCTACATATGTGTGATTTCTGTATATGCACGCTTCCATATATACGTGCATTTACAGAAGTTGTGCATATACATAAGCCATTTTTGGTATATGCACAACTTCTGTATATGCATATATATATGAAAGTGATGGCTTATGTACATGCACATATATGTAGAAGTGTGCATATAAAGAAGATGGCTTTTGTATATATGTGCATATATGGAAGATGAGTTCCATATATATGTGCATATACACAAGTTGCACATATATAGAAGTCATCTTCTATATATGCATGCTTCCATATGTGTGTGTGTATACAAAATATGCACATATACATAAGTCATCTTCTGTATATGCGCAACTGTTGTAGATGCACATAGATATGGAAGTGTGCATATACAAAATATGACTTCCATATCTATATAGAAACCATATTCGATGTATGGAGTTCTGTATATATATAGAAGTCAGCTTTCATAAATACACTTGAATTGCAACATATGTGTGATTTTGGTATATGCATGTTTCCATATCTATGTGCATATACAGAAGATGTGCATACACAAAAGTCATCTTTCATATATGTATGTTTCCATATTTATGTGCATATACAGAAATTACGCATATGCGAAAGTTATCTTCCATATATGCACACTTCCATATATATATGTGCATATACAGAAGTTGTGCATATACATAATCCATCTTATATATATCTACAACTCCTTTATATGCACATATATATGAATGCAATGACTTCTGCACATGCACATAGATATGGAAGCGTTCATATATGAAAGATTGCTTCTGTGTATATGTACATATACAGAAGTTGTACATATATGGAAGATGAGTTGCATATATATGTTCATATACAAAAGTGATCTTCCATATATGCAGACTTCCATAGATACGTCTTGGTCATTAAAATCGTACTTTTAATCCACAACACTTACTTGTCAAACCAAGGTCTCATATACTTTGAGGCGTAGCACAATATATGCCAAAGGAACCTCTCAAATTCTACAAATCCTGTATCTATCCAAATAATCAATCCTTCCAGATTCAAGAATGAAAATCATAATGAAAAGCCTCTTAATCACATTCCTGCACTACTCGCACAATAGCACCAACATCACTCTCGATGTTGGGCTTCATTTAGGATGAAAATGAAGACTTTAAATTAGATGTATTTTTCAAAAAATAAACTCATGATTCAATATTAATTCAGAAAAAAACAAAAAGCAGACATGCAAAACATCAAACTATTCCTATACCGAACCCAAATATTTCTCTACTGAACCAAACTTTTTGATTAACCCGTTTGTGCACTACTTTAAATCATCAATCACTTCCACACTGCATGGGAAACAAAACATCTATTCTAGTGCATTCAAAGTATAAGCCAAATAAATGTGCTCAATTCATAAACCACCCTTCCTTTAAAATGAGCTTATAAAATAATTTTTTTCAAACCCTGAATCAAATCTCATGCTAAGCTAAAAGATAAAATCAACAGTGAACTATTATTAAATAGACTTTCCACACCTATGCATATAATAGTATAAGAAAGGAACCACCTATGTTAGACTAACTAATCCAATCATAATATATAATGCTTGACTCACTCTACAATCTGAAATGATATCTTAATCCAAATACCAGCATTCCTTGTTTTGTGGCTAAATAAAAAAGGACTCACTCTGTGACTTGAAATCATTAAATATTCAAAAGATACACTAAGGACTCTATTCCTACACCACAGTGGTACAAGACATAAAGTTCATTAATCAAGCTCTCTTAAGATCTAAACTCATTTTTAAATGGAATGAAACCAAATCAGTCATGAACATAGTATATTCTCAACAAACCGACCTTTAAAGGTTTTCCACAGGTCCAGGCTTGAGAAAGAAGGGTATGTTCGCCACGAACTTGTAATAATTGTTCAATTACCCAAGTCCCATATTATATCACCAAACTCTTCAATACAAGAAATAATTGAAGTTCACAAGTATAAATCAAATCTAAAGTTTGCTAGGGTTTCTTAGTCATAACTTCAACTCCCAAGCCCTGTTTTCATTGTTGACAATTCTTATAACAAGAGAATAACGCAAGCCTAACTACTAAGGGTTTGAATCCTGCTTCGAAAATGATCCAAAGGTAAAGTGCATCATTATAATAATCCTTCAAAACACACACACTGACTTTCCAGATGTAGATTAATATCGCTCACTTCAAGATTAAAAACCTTATATGAATCACAATCAACCAGGGTTTCATAACAGTTCACATAATAATCATTGAGCACAACTCACACCAAAATATTAAACGTAATAAATACACACAATATAATTTCTAAGGAAGAATGAGCTGGTTTGGATGGTCCCTAGCCAACCATCTCGTCTCCTTCTAAAGAAAAAGAGATTAACTTATAAAGTGCAGGAAATCATTCACAATATTTCACACAAAGATTATTTGAACTTGACTTTAAAGCTCATTTTTAGTGATTAAATTATATGCTTAATACATCCAATATATAATGATCCAACTCGAGAGGAGATCCAAGCAATACAAGTCTTTAACACAAAGCAATACATAGTAACCAACAGTGTCACTAACCTATGCTTTCCTATGACTCGATATTTATACATATTCACAGAAAATACTTGGCCACACTGAGCCATCACTCACAGAAAAAAAATAAAGGTAGTTACTAAAAGGTTCCTAACAATATACCTCTCCAACAGACATTACTAATTCGCTCATACTCTGTTTTATCTCTCACTATTTATAGTATGAGAAAACCAAAACTGCAATTGCTCTGCTAGAGACTAGGAGTGAGAAGTGCACATTTTCTTCATTGATTTCCACGAAGACCTTATCTTGATAACTCACATTGACTTCCAACCAAAATTCTTCATCTAATGATCCTCTTAAATTGGTGCAGGGATTAGACTTAGACTAGTGCAGGAATCTCGAGGTTGACTACTACCTATACCAAATACACTTCAAATCATAATAAATGACAAATATCGAAAAACGCTCCTAGGGTAACATGAATACAAGAAAATAATTATAAAAATGTTAATTTATTGAACTTTCCTTTAGTGATGAGCAACCTTTACACAATTTCTTATGTATATATTAAAGGAGGCAAAAAAATGCATACATAAGGGTTTTATTCAAGTCGTGAAACAAATGGTAAGATGGGTTCCTATAGGTAAAAATTAGGGAAATTATGGGGCCCAACAATATGTACATATACAAAATATGCACATATATGGAAGCCATATTCTATATATGAACATATATATGGAAGCATGCATATTCAAAAGATGGCTTCAATATCTATATGGAAACCATATTCTATGTGTGGACCTCTATAAATGCATATAGATATGCAAGTACATATACATAACTCTAGGGAATAACCTTTGGGATAGATCTTATGGGCTAGTGACCATGAATCCATTACCCTGACTCCTCATTACCGAGCACCCAAATTCATGCATCCGAGGAATAGTATTTGAGGTGGATTTTACGAGTTGGTTACCCTGGCCCCATTACCCTAGCTCCTCATTAATGAGCACCCCACTTCATGCACTTAGGGAAGAGCCTTCAGGATAGATCTTACAGGCTAGTTAGCCCGATCCCATTACCCTAATTCCTCATTATTGAGTGCCCTAATTCATGCATCCAGTGTTTTTCATAAGGGTTTACTCTCTTCTTGCACTATGTGCCATTCACAAAGGATTTGTAACCTATCCTGAAAACGGTGGTTCTATAAACATCTGGACTCATTGGTGTTTGCTAAGGCACCCAATGGTGTTATCCCCCCTGATATTATGATTATTTCTACTCGTCTAGGTCCTTAATAGTAGAAAACATAGAACACAGTGCAAGGACTTTCCCATTCTACCCTTCACGACTTGTGGTCTCTATTGTCATTTCATAGCTTATAGAGAATAAGTTGATCTCAGTCTAGGGATAGAAATGCCCTTATTGAAGGTCCAACCAACACGAATAGCCTATAATGACACTACAAAATCATGTGATGCCCAAAAGGAAAACAAGAGATTCTCTCATTAAGTCTAATTACCAATCTAGACACAAACCTATAACATATCATTTGTTAGGATGGAAGCATATACAAAAGATGGATTTTGTGTATATGTTCATATACAAAATTTGTGCATATATGAAAGATGAGTTCAATAAATATGTGCATATGCAAAATTTTCACATATATGGAAGTGATCCTCCATATATGCACACTTCCATATATATATGTACATATACAAAATATGCACATATATCGAAGCCATATTTTGTATATGCACATATATATGGAACTGTGCCTATACAAAAGATGGCTTCAATGTCTATATAGAAACCATATTCCATGTGTGGACCTTTATAAATGCAAATAGATATGAAAGTACATATACATAATTGACTCTCATATATAGAATTGACATTCACAAATGCATATAAATATGCAAGTACGTATATAGAATTGACTTTCATAAATGCATTTGAATATCTATATTCATTTATAGAGGTCCAAACTTGGAATATGGTTTCTATATATATATATATATTGAATTCATCTTTTGCATATGCATGCTTCCATATATATCTGCATATTTTGTATATGCAAACACACACACACACACACATACATATGAAAGTGTGCATATATGGAAGATCACTTCCATAAATGTGCAACTTATATATATGAACATATATATGGAACTCATCTTCCGTATATGCATAGATACATGGAAGTCATCTTCCATATATGCAGACTCCCATATCTAGTTGAATATACAGAAGATGCATATATACATAAGTCACCACTTCCATAGATATGTGCATATACAAAAGTTGTATCATATACAAAAGATGGCTTATGTATATGTGAAATTTCTGTATATGCATGTATATATGGAATCATGCATATACGAAAGATGACTTATGTATATGCATAAATTTTTGATATGCACATTTTCCATAAATCCACATACATATGAAAATGTACATATATGAAAGTTTATGGCTTCCTTGTATACACATCTTCTCTACATGCACATAGATATGGAAGCATGCATATACAAAAATCACACATATGCAAAAACAAAAGTGCATTTATGAAAGTCACTTTCTATATATGTATGGAGGTCCATACAAAGGAACATATATCGAATATGGTTTCTATATAGATATGGAAGCCATCTTTTGTATATGCACGCTTCCATATCTTTCTTCATACAAAAAAGATGACTTCTATATATATGCATATTTTGTAAATGCATATAAGGAAGATGGTTTTCATATATGTGCAACTTCTATGTATACACATATATAGGGAACTAATTTTTCATATTTTCACAACCTCTATATATGTACATATATACGGAAGCCATTTTTTTGTAAACGTATGGTTCCATATATATATATGTATATATATATAAGCAATCACTTTCATATATATGCGCATATACATAATTTGCCATATAAAGAAAATGACCTTTGTATATGTGCAACTTTTGTATATGGACACATATATGGAAGTGTGCATATACAAAAATCACACATATGAAGAAATTAAAGTACATTTATGAAAGGTGACTTCTATATATGTATATGCATATCCATATCCATATACATAAGTCCACACATAGAGTATTGTTTCTATATAGATATGGAAAGCATCTTTCGTATATATGCATGCTTCCATATCTATGTGCATATACATAAGTTGCAAATATACAGAAGATGGATTCCATATATGTACAACTTTTGTATATGCACATATATATGGAACTCATTTTCCTTATATGTGTAGCTTATCTATATGCACATATATATGGAAGCCATCTTTTGTATGTACACGTTTCCATATATATGTGCATATACAAAAGATAACTCTTGTAAATGCACATATTATGGAAGCATGAATGTATGGAAGATGGATTTTGTATATCTATAACTTCTATATATGCACAACATATATAATGCACATATATTTGGAAGCATGTATATACGAAAATCACACATATGTGGAAATGCAAGTGCATTAATGAAACAAAACTTATATATATGTACTTGCATATCTATATGCATATAGAAGATTCCACACATAGAATATGGTTTCTATATAGAATATGTGCATATATAGAAGTTGTGCATATAGAGAAGATGACTTTTATATATGCATAACTTCTATATATGCACATATATATGTAAGAATGCATATATAGAAGATGGATTTTGTATATGCGTAACTTTTGTACATGTGCAACTTCTATGACAACGCTAGGAGAGGGAAAGATGGAAAAAAACACACAAGAGAGTATGGTTGCACTGTCCATGGAATTAGTCCCTATAGACCACTTTCAACTATAGAACCAAGTGGTCGAGAAGGAAGCAATGAGGTTACAACAAAAAATGGAGGGAAAGGAGAGAGGATTCTCTGATTTTTACATTCTCTCATGTGCTACAGGAAAGGGAGAGAAGACCTGATGTGCACAAAGAAAAGAGGAGGCTGAGAGGAACCTATGAGAGAACAAGAAGAAGGGAGGTGAAGAGGCTCATATGGAAATGCGTGTTACAAGATGAAAGGTCTATGGGAAATCGTCCACAACTCATACGAAATATCTAAAGAGAGAATCAAACTGGAAGCTTATGGTTTCTGAACATTTCGAATCAGGGAGAATAACATATGTGCTTGTGAGTGTTGTTGACCCACCAAGAGTTCATCTTTTTTTATTCTTACTAGCTTGACATTTTATGTAAGGGTTTTCTTCAACTCTTTAGTGAGGCCCTGGTGTTGGGGTTGTACATCCATTTTATTGAGGACTCAATCTAATAAATTTATATTTTGTGTTGTGTAAGGCATGACCTTATGGGGAAACAGGCTAGGGATAAAGACTATTCCATACCTCCATGATTGTACCTTATGTAAATTTTTGAAAATATAACTTTTTTTTCATGCTTACAAAAAAAGTATTTATAATTTTAAATATTAATAAAATTAAAAAATAAATTAAATTATCTTTTATGTGATTTTTATGAGGATTCCCAGATTCTCTCTACCATAAAAGTCCATCTCCTATCCCCTTGTTTCTTCCTTTGTCCCCCATGCTCGTAGAATCTCCTACCAAGCAATGTGGTCTCTCCCCCCTCCCCCTCCACTCTTTATCAAATTCAATTTTGATGACACTTCCAAGGGTAACCCTGGTCCAAGTGGCTTCGAAAGAAGTTTTAGAAATAACAAGGGGGTCCCTCTCTTCACAGTAGTAGGTTGAATGAGTCTCAATAGCAACAATGTAGCTGTTTTTTGTAATAGAGAAAGGACTCTGACCAACTTACTCTTAATTTTTCCACAAATTAATTGTTGAGGGGGATTCACATATGGTGATCAACTCCATCAATTGTACACAAAATGGAATTAACTGGACAAGTACTTTTATTTCTAGAGAGTTAATAATTACATTTTTAGGATTGTTGAGCTTCTCCCCATAATCCTAGTTATCATTCCAATGCATGTAAGGAGAGTACGAAACAAAGTTTTAGACCTAATGGCCTCGACCCAAAATAAACTTGGAGTTCACCAAGAGACTCCATTCTCTTCGTTGACTATCAAACTGTTTTACGCACGTGGTATGATCTAATCACATTGGATACAAGCCATGATAGAGCCTTCTCTACCAAGATATCTGGAAAACATCGACGAAGGGACAGGGGCAAGGCCCCTCCACCACCTAGATCACACGAGGGAGGAAAGGAGGCCAACTCATGCCACTTGGATTACCATTATGACATTTAATTCAACCCTCAAGATGATACTTCCCCATTCTAAGGCACGGAGGATGGTCTTGCCTCTTGATACATTGTTGAGGTTTTTTGGTAGCCCATGTCACCTTAGCTGGTTTGTTTGTAAGTTGAATTGAACTTGGATTTTTTCAAACTTTTCTCCGTTGCAAAGGTGAATTCCCTCTCCTCCCATAGGGAAGTTCCTAGTCCTCCTAACCAGGACTCCCATATGGACTATATTCTCTCTAATGTTGATGTTTCAACTCTGACCCTACCAATTTGTCCTCCCTCACTCTATTTGGAATGATAGGAGTTCCATCACATCAGTATTAAGGTGTGTCTCCTATTTGTATGGTGGTGTCCCTTGGTAATTGGTGGAAATTTCCATATCCAGGCGCCTTGCTCAGCCCACCCTGTCATTTTTATAAGCTTTTCTTTGTGTCATATAGTTATGTTAGAAAACTTTTGGAAAGGTCTTTCATTGGGTTAATGCCAACAGTGGTCTTTTTATATGAATGTCCCTTCAGTGGTTATTTTGTTTATGGTTTTCCCTGCTGGCATTGCTTGGGCTATGTTCTCCTAAATTTCTCCTCACATTATTGTTTGTCTTGATGAGGGTGTTCTAGATGTCTATCAGTCAACTATGTTTTTCTTTTCGATGTGCTTGGATTTCCAAGGTAGCTTAGCTAGATATACTTTTGTGGCTTGTATTTTTTTTTATTTTGTTTATTTTGGATCCAAAAAACTTTTCTTTTGCTTATAGTCTAGTTTCTTCCAATGGAACACAATACTAGGAAGGAACTGTCATGTACTTTGACCTCTAGTTTATCAATGCAATATTTATTTACCAAAAAAAATGCTTTTATGATTTAAAATTTAATTAATTAATTTAATATATAGAAAACACAATTATTATTATTATTACTATTATATTATTATTATTATTATTATTATTATTTTTATTAATTAATTAATCAATTAATTTTCCCACTGGAAAAACATTATACTTCCTATTTCATGAAAATCAATATATACAAAATATTGTTCAATTACAACTTCCCGGATAAGTATATAGAGATCTATGGAATTCTAGCAGTCAAAAATGAAAAGAGAAAGGGTCCCAATGATTTCAATAACTTTAGTTTCAGAAAATATTATTGGCATTCGCCCTAAGGACATCAGAAGATTTTCCTGTAATCAATGTTCTACATGCTACATAAATTCTTTCTTTGATATATCAACATTGTGTTCTCTATGGATATGTGATACCTCCAACTCCTCAAAACATTCATGTAATTTTGGTGAATTCTTTGTTACCAAATATTTAGGGAAAACTTCATAATGCACCAATCCCTAAGAGGCAATCAATAATCACTCGAGAATTGCCAAACATTTGTAATAACTTCAATTACTTGGACATTGCAAAGCTAAGGGCAATTGAAATCACAATTAATTTTGCTTTATTATTAGTTCTAGGCCCAATCCCCAAGCTAAGAAGGAAAATGTGATGGTTGTTTAGGTGAAATGCATCTCCTACTCTCCATAAAGCCTTGATATGACTTTTGATTCCATAAAAAGGGACCCCAATATAACTTACTTATTTGAAACTAGTGATAATAAAAATATGGAAGTTATTATTTTTAAAAATATTAATATCAGTTTAAAATATAAAATTTTAAAAATATTATTATCAATTTTATATCTTTAACAATATCAAAGAGTATTTAAATTATGAAATTGAATAATTATGTCTTTGTTTATCTTGTACTTACTTTTTTTCAAAAACAGAAAAAACACTTTCCATTGATAATAATGAAAGTACAATGGTCTAGAGAAAACATGATTCAACAAATACACAATGCATAGATTATAGATTCTAAGTCACCAATGCAGAATATATTAGCTCGATCTCTATGTTCGACCTCCATACCAGGCAAAACAATCCTATTAGTGAAGAGACAGGATGCACATATGTGTAGTCCAAGATCAAAATACAAACTTGTAGACATACCTATTAACTAGAACAAAGGAGACCACCTCCATATTAGTTATAACCATCATAACAAAGAAGAAGATGGGTGCACAAACATATCAAAGAAACAAAGTGTTGGATATTTTTCTTGTTGAGAATAATAAATGACTCGATATCTATGATAGACCTCCATATCATCCAAAATAGTCCTAACAACGAAGAGACATGATGCACATATGTGTAGTCCAAGAACTAAAAATTAACTTGTTGACAGACATATAAAATAAATAGAGGAGGCAGATCTAAAAAGAGAATAGAGTGCAGGAACTGAAGCCTGCGGTCAACAATTAGATCATGAAATCACCCATCCACTGCAAAGAGCTAGAGGGAAAAAAGGAAAAAAATTCTTGCAGGCTCCAAACAACAACCTTCCTTAGATAAACGATCCACTTCTTCATTTTGGATCCAGTAGATATGAGAAATAAACATAGAGTGAAACTCTTTGATGAAATATTGAGTTCTTCATTTCTAGGCATCAAGATTTGGAGAGTTGAGAGAACCTTTGTCACTTGCTCAGTTGATGACAGATTTGGAGTCTCCAAAAACTGAAAGATCTGTGAGGCCAAGTCAAATAACACAGTACAAAATTCCCAAAGGTGCATGTAATTCAACTCTATTGTTGGATACCTTTCACAGTGCCATTGGAATCTATAAAATGTCCTAGGCCCAATATGGATAGTCATTCTACAACCACATATTACAAAGGAGGAGGCCCCATCAAAAAATCAAACCAGAAAGTTAGACAAGATGTACGATGAGGAGACAAACATTTAGGAGTAGGGGGTGGATTGGCATAGTGTTCTAGATAGAAGGAGATTATCTTATAGTTGGAGTACGAGAAGTCACGAAACACATGGTAAAAATTAAGGGCATTTCGAATCCGCCAAATTCCCGAGATGATGAAGAAGGCCAGTGTGCTATGGGTTTTATGATCCGCAATCCAACTGCTAAGACAAGATACAATATTATAACGGTCGCAATCAGCAAATGAGTTTTTCAGATGTAGGTCACAAGTCCAGACATAAAAGGAAAAAGGAGAGTGAAGAAAGAGATGGTTGGAGTCCTCTCTGGTAGATGTGCAAAGCCAACACGAACCTGGGCCTTGATAGCCTCTATTAATAAGGACTTCCCATGTCAAGATACTATTGTGCACAACCAACCAAGAGAAGCATTTGAGTTGAAAATTGCATTTCCAGGATCTATCTAGCCAAGAGAAAAAAGGTATCTGTTTGGAGGGCTAGTAGATGATTCGATAGGCCTCATGAGCAATGAACTTTCCCTATTGAGGGCCACCAAACTAGTGAATCTGTCTGCTTTTGTTGATACGACAATCCTGAAAAGCTTGAGGTTATTTATGTGTGATTGGCACTCCAGAGTCAAGGCCTTAGATTTTCAAGATCGATGGAATCTTTCCAATGAGTGAAAGATGAAGAGGAAAGATGAGCTGAAGCAATGTCTTTAATCACATAATAACCATGAAAGTGCATGAATGTAATGAGAGGTGGAGAAAGTAAATGTGGATCTATCAGGCCATAGAGGCTGTCCAGGTCAATCTCATGAGAAGATCCCAAGCCAACCTCCCATCTAAGATTCCTGAAAAACCAATGTTTAGTGAGGAGAAGGCTATGCCAAGAAGCAAAGGTATTGGTAGGATCTGGGGCACCAACACATATCCAGCCTATTAGATCGCTGCTCTAATGATATTTGGCCTTGAAAATTTGACTCCATAGACGGTTATTTCTAACAGCTCGCCAAATATAATTTCTTAGGGGTAATTCTAGAATGAAAGAGGAGGTGTCTTTTATATCCCAACCTCCTTGATTAATCAGAAGGTCAAGAGTCTCCAAATTGGCAAGGTGAAATTTTCGCTCATGTTGCGTTCTAGCCCACAAGAAACAAAAAACGATTGAGTTGATATTATGGATAACTCCTTTGGGGAGTCTAAAAGTATGCATCTAGTAAATAGGAATGTTGTGAAGGACTGTGTTGATTAGAATTAGACGTCTGCCTAATGAGATCCATGAATGTGACAATTGAGTGAGCCAATTACCCAATTTTAGAAGAAGCCAATCCCAATCCTTGTTTTTGTAGCCATTTGGCTTTAGAGAGAACCCCAAATACCGGTAACCATCATCCAAATGGGAGACTTTAACCCCAAATTAACTAGTAGTCTCCATAGTCCATTTCATCTTAGGGTCACAGGAGATCAATAAGGACTTTTTATTGTTCATGAAAAATCTCGAGGCAAATCCAAAATCAGCAAGGATGTTATGAAGCACCTGTCATTCAGTAGGGTTTGATTTCCCAATTGCCAGCAGGTCGACCACAAACATTAAATGGGTGAGGGGGACCCTATCAACATTTCTACATCCAACAATGAGGTCGCGCTCACGAGCATCTAAGATTTTTCTTGACAGACCATCCATGATGATGAGGAACATAAGGGGGGACAGAGCACAACCTTGTCAGAGTCCTCTGGAAATCGACAAGAAGTCTGTAGGGAAACCATTAATCAATATTGCAAATGCTTCTTGACACAAGCTTTTATCCAGTTTATCATTTTGAGACAATACCCATTTTATGAAGGACCATCCATAGTAGCTCCCAGTCCACACAATCAAAGGCCTCGTTGAGGTCAATTTTCACTATGCAGATGTCCAATTTAGAGATCTTAATGGAATAACGACACTCTTGAGTGATTGCTACATCATCATAAATCTATCGATGCTCTAAAATAACCAAATTGTTCGACAAAAAACTTATACTTACTTTATATTACATATTTACAATTTCAATATAAAATAGTTTTCATCTATGTTCAATACATAATTTTCTTAAAATAAAGACAAAAGCATATTAAAATAAAGTTCTATATATTTAACCATATTTATAAATAATAGTTATAAAATACTATTTTAATATTGATTAAGAATAAAATTTTTTTTTTAAATTATATATACTTTTCAAGATATAAAAATCCTCTAGCAAGTAATATTAAATTATTATGTATTTATTGTTTTTATTTTATATAAAAATATACAATAAATTTCATTTTCTTTATATACAAAATATTAAAAATTCATTTTAATTTATTTTATTATTTTTAAAATCAATATCAATTCATATTTTTAATACATTGAGAAATTTAATTATAAAATAAACTAATGATAAAAAAATGTATCTTTAAAAATATCTATCTATCTATAATTATATATATATATATATTATATATATATATATATATATATAATAATTATATATATAAGTTTTTAATAATTTTGTGCAGTGTTTAAATTATAAAATTGAATAATTATGCCTTTGGATATTATAATTGAAAAAAATTGTTTATCGTGTACCTACTTTATATTCGTTTTTTTTGTGTTTGGTTTTATTC